>CAXEFP010000060.1:0-17067 GCA_963995525.1 Escarpia spicata
GCTTTATCTCCTTCTTCCGTTATTCTCTTTCTCTTGTATCACTGGCACACACGACATTTGGGGACAGAGGATCTTTTATGGTTGTGTCACGTGCGTCTCAAAGGAGGCGTCTGTGTGCGGATCAGGTGATGCCGCGGAGATCGCACAAGTGAACGCTAATGAAATCTCGCACTAGCTTCAACGGAGTTTCACATTATTCCGTTAAGATTTATTGTTCTTGATCAATAGTGCGCTTTCTGCAACATCGCCGGGAATAAAACAGTAGCTTACGCGTGCACGTTTGGATTTGTGTGAGGATTAATTGTGCAGGTAGAGGCACTTAAATGCAAAACGTCCGACACCGTAATGAATTACATTAATTGATTGATTATTTCCTCAAATGAGTCACTGGAACACGTCTGCAGTGAGAAGAGAACAGTTTGAATGTTGATGCAGCCCACGGTAACGTAAGACACGGGGACTGTAAACTGTCTACTTATAATAATAACAATAATTAAATCTTATATAGCGCCGGTATCCGTCGTAGAGACGCACATGGCGCTTGCACAGTATTTGACCATTAATTACTTTAAATTAGTAATTTTAAGAATTGTAAGAGTACTATTCTAAAATATTATAAGAAAAACGTTCCAAAAAAAATATTGAGTATCGTTAATTGTACATCATAAAATAAATAAAAATTATCGTTATCAATGTAATGTAGACTCGTTAATACAACCTTTCTAGAAATATATATCTAATATACACAATAACTGTTATGATATTATAAGTAATATAATAAATACAATAAAATTATATTCATATATAGTATAAGGTCAGTATTATACAATGTCCACATGTCCGCATCATGTCTTATTCTAAGTATGTTTTAAAGAGATGGGTTTTCAAGGCTGTTTTGACGGTGTTGATTGTTATAATAGCTCTAACATTGTTTAGAAGCGCATTCCAGACCTTTGCTGCGGATACTATAAACGATCGTGCTCCCCACGAGTTTTCGGTTTGTGTTCCACTAGGAGTAACTTGTTTGCAGAGCGCAGATTTTCACGGGATGGCACATACTGTTTGACAAGGCTGCCCAAGTAGATAGGGGAGACACGGTGGATTTTTTGTAGAAAATCCTATGTTCCATTGACAGCCAGTGTAATTTTTGAGGATAGGTGTGATGTGTGTGAATTTCCTGGAGAGCGTGACCAGTGGGGCAGCAGTGTTTTGTAGTCGCTGGAGTCGTTGCTGTTGTAATTTGTTGAGGCCGTGAAGCAGAGCATTGCCCATGTCCAGTCTAGAAGAAATGAGAGCGTGAGTAAGTAGTTCCGCAACCGGCCGAATTATGTGTTTACGAATCAGGCCAATATTTCGAATTGACAGACAGACGACTCTGGATACAGCAGCGATGTGTTTATCCATGGAAAGGTTCTAATCACAGATAGCACCGAGATTTCTGACGCTGTCCGAAGGAGTAACCACGGTGTCGCCCACCCTGATTTGTGTGATGCTAACTTTTGTTGTTTGGATCCGACGACAATGATTTCTGTATTTCCATCATTCAGCTTGAGGAAGTTCTGCGATAATCGAGCTTACGGATGTATTCAGGTAGGTTAACGTTTTCCTATTGGACGGCTTGAACCTCGAGCGCCAAATGTTCATGGATTAATATACGATTACTAGAAAAGGACGTAACACTTATGTCTTTTCAAAATACCCCATTTAAATCAAGATTCTGACCTTCTGTGTGGTAAATAAGTTGCGCGGAAATTAAAACGCAATGTGCCTGTAATACGAAAAACGTAACCTAACAATCGCAGGTATATCGCGCACGCGGCAAATACTTCGGGAAAACGGCCCCTGCATCATAGACTTGGCATCATGACGTAGACGCTGACACAATAATGCTGGTCTACCCTCATGTCAATGGCATAGCAACACGAACAGTATTTGATATTTCTACACTATCAAGATTAGAGCCTATCTGCGAGCGCGGTATCGTGTTTATGTAACAAAGCTGTGTGTTTTCGAACATTTGGTAGATACTATTATAACGACGGTCAACTACCAAGGCATCCCGTCAGGTGATGGGCAATGTTTCTAGTATATATATATATATATATATATGAATACGTTAAATTTGGGGGCAGTCTGGCAATATCTCTTCACTGGTATCAAGATATTCTCGACTCTTTCTTTCTATGTTCATTCGCTTCCTCTACCGACTGGCCTCTGATCTATCAACTGGCAATACATTTCAAAACAAAGAAAAGGTAGTTATTTATTTAAAACGGTTACCTAGAGGGCGTTTCTACATAGGGCGCCTCTGTGATGTTTATCCTAGATTACCCAGTCGCCATGAGGTGGCGCCACCTGTATTGTCCTCACAACTCTTCTCCGAGTGTTCGCGAAGGTGAACGAGTGTTCGATAAGTAAGACTACTGTGGCACCGCTGCCGTCACTGGCGACAGCAGAAGTCAATTGGTTAGCAGGAACGGGTTTCAGACATTGTAACGGTGGCGGCGGTCACTGCTGCCCGTGATTCCAGGTGTGGGTCTAATAGGCCATGGGCCAGATATGCCCCTCGTGCACCCCCCCAACAACTCTACCAACACATGTTTTTTAAGCTTTGGGGTCCCTTGGAGATGATTTCAAGTGGTAACAGTGAAAACGTTGGGTCTCACTACCCACTTCCAACCTATCTTGGATGGTGCCCTGAAATATCGTATTTCTCATCAATGTCGCGTGGTATTTAATCACCCACACCACAGTCGTCATTATATAGATATATATGTCTCAATATGTACTTGTAATATGTTAAATTGAAGGTTTTCATCTGCTGATTATTATAATAGCATTCAATGGGTATATGCTATTATGGCATGTGCCCTAATTAGCATAGAATTTCTATACCCCATTCTCACTCGTGAGCGCATAGATGACATCATTATTTTTGTCAAACATATCAATTTCCTAATGCATGACACTCTGCAGCATCATATATTTCATTTGATACCAGAATTGTCTTTCTGTCATTACAAATGGATTAGATATGATTCTTCAAAAATAACCGTAGTGTCGCGGATCAAGTGGCAAAAGCAAAGATAACCATGTATGTGGATGGCATACATGTCAAAACTGTCTAGATTATGTGTGTGTTTTCAGGCATACATTTACGCCATATTGATTTCAGATGCATAAAACAAAGCACAACATATTTCATATAATGTACATGTATGTTAGCTTAATGTGGTAACCAAAACTTGTAAATAATTCAGATGTGACAAATGTCAACAGCACAGACAAATCGAAAGCCAGTATCTCAAAATATGATAATTCAGTTTAGAGTGAATTACGTATGTATGACATTCATTTATATGCTAGCCATTGATAAAACAAAATGTAGTTAGATGCCAGAAAATTATTCACATCTTAATTGTATGCAATGACATACAATATCTAGGTTGATATGCGGACACTTGCCAAACATTGATAACTACATAACCAATTAGTCACATTTTGATGCTCAGTCATAATCACTGTCACTGTCAGCATATAGTTCCATCCCATCAGACATGTCCATGTCAGACTCGTCATCACTACCAGTGTGGTCGGGGTCTACCTGAGCTATATCAGCCAGTTCACGTGGCAGCACATCTTCATCATACCAGAGTGGCAGGCTCAGGAATATGTGCTCTCTTCCATATGAAAATTTGACAGTTGACTTTTCTGATATGCTGGGTGAGACTGCGATTGCATGATGGTAGATTGGCCATGTCAATATCAACTGAAGGAATAACACGTTTATCCTTGGCACACAGCTTATTGATACGAATTAGCCTTACGTTATCAACTTTTGACATCTTTGATGCTCTACTATTCACAGCACAAGTGAAGCTGTCCAGCTCATCAATCCTTTCTTCAGGTAGGTCCCATGTATCTCCCAGCTTCTTGAGTACATGAATGTATTTAGGAATATTCAGTAGAGGTTTCTCTGGTTTGAGTTAGCCAATCCCTCGGAAAGCACTAGTGCTGTTACATCTACTGAAAGCATACAGAACCATCAGAGCCGTACATTTGTTTTGGCCGAGATCGACTCCTAATTTGCTGACATCAATCAATATTTGCTTATTTCCTACACCAGTGTCAAACAAGATGGTGATGTCTCCAATTGAAGCAGCATAGTGCAGAAGAACGAAGAAGATGCCTGAATCTGGGCTCTTCTCATGAACGAATCGGTAATTCCTACTCCTCGCGTAATTAACATAGAGAATAATTCTTGAGTTAGTTTCTTGTAATGACTTCAGAAGGGGCAATTCATGGGTTACTGTCGTCCGGCCATCATTGGAAGTCAGCAGAGTGGCATTCTCCTCATATTATATGAAGATCACTTGTCTTCCATGCAGTTTTGATGCGTATCCATCGCTCTGCCACAGCTTCAGAAGCAGTTTGATTAACTGACACTTGTTTTCACCATTGAACAAGGATGATTTCCAATCAGGTGGCCTCTTGGTAGCCCTTCCTTTCAGAATCAGCTTCTCTCTAGTGTGGCCGACTCCTTCAGGTTCAGCGACCTCTCCTTTTTTTAGATGGTATCTCAGGACAGTCTCCATATTCCGCAGAATGATCATCACTGCCAACTTCCTGTAACATGATGCCATGAGCTGTTTGAACTGATCCTATATCCTTTTCCTGTGAGATCATTCAGAAGCTGTTCGAAATTATAAAATTCTGAATGGAATGATATTCCATCACTGTGTTGGGGATGAGCTTGTCCCCCATCCTGTGGGTTGAAGTTGGATGTTCTGAAAGTCTCTTTCTCTTTGATCTCCTGCAATTTCACCAACTTCTTCTCTGCATCCCGCATACCAGACATGCGTTGAAGTTCTCCATATTTTAAGCCCTTTACATGAACTATACAAGTAGGTTCGACAGTTTGATCACTTGTTCGTTTTCGTTTTAATAGTAAATACATACAAAGGTAGGTATGCAATATCAGCAGGTCAACGCAGGTAAAGCTTATAATTTATCATTATCCAACTTAAATAACATTTTAACTTATCGATATCTGTGAAGTTGACCTGATGTATTCGTATAAGCTGCAATTGAAACATAATATAATATGAAACTTGAATAATATAATATGGGATACAACCTTGTGATCTCCGCATACCATGATGAAACATGTAAGAAAACTAGTATTCCAGCTGCAAACATGTACATAGATACTGCAAAAGAACGTAAATTACTTACAAAACAACAATATTATAGTCACTTCTTCATTACATTTTAAATATACCATTGCTGATGGAGTACAGTGTGTAATCATTAAAAATGCCCTGGGTTACGCCTCTTGATCCGCGACACTACGGTTATCTTTGAAGCATCATTTATAATCCATTTGTAATAGAAGAAAGACAATGCTGGTATCAACTGAAAGATGTGAAGCTACAGAGTGTCATGCATTATTATTTTGATCTTAAAGTGGCCATAGGATTAAAGGAAATTGATATATTTGACAAAAATAATGATGTCATCTATGCGGTCATGAGTGATAATGGGGTATAGTTATTCTATGCTAATTAGGGCACATGCTATAATAGTAGATATTTATTGAATGCTATTATAATGATCAGCAGATGAAAACCTTTCATTTTGACATATTACAAGTACATATTGAGACATATATGACGATACAATGGCGATTGTGGTGAGGGTGATTAAATACCACGCGACATTGACGACAAATACGATATTTCAGGGTACCATCCAAGATAGGCTGGAAATGGGTAGTGAGACCCAACTTTTTCACTGTTACCACTTGAAATCATCTTCAAAGGACCTCAAAGCTTCAATCTTCGGGGGGGGGGGTGCACGAGAGGCATAACTGGCCCATGGCCTATAAGAAACGTATAGTATATGACAACATAACATTAACTAGGAGCACTGTCGTGTGGGACACGAACAAGTTAAGGTAGGATAAGATGGGATACGAGCATTGTATTACAGAGCATGACAATTCTAATTGTAGAGCTTCATAACTCGAGCGTAGGGCATGACAACTCGAATGAATGTATGGCATAGAAACTCGAAAGTAGGGCATGACAACTCGAATGAATGTATGGCATAGAAACTCGAAAGTAGGGCATGACAACATGAATTTTCGGCATGAGAACTGGACTGTAAGGCATGCCAACTGGAATGTAGGCCATGAATGATAACTCGAACGTGGTGAATGAGTACAGTAATGTAGGGTAAGAATTCCCGGTGTGGGGCAAGAGTACTCGGTGTCAGGCATGATGACTCGCTGTATGGCATGAACATTCGATGTCGGGCGTGATAACTCTGATATACGGCATGAGAACTCGAAAGTAGAGCATGAAAACTCAAATGGTGGGCATGAGAACGCAAATGTAGTGCACGATAGTTGTAAGTTGTAACGCAGGCCATGGTAACACTAATGTATAACGTATGCATCAGCAAGACAGTACGACTAGTGTTTTTATAATCCTCCATGTATATAGCAAGTAAGTAAGTAAGTAAATTTATTTCCTCATCGAGATAATATACAACACAATTCAAGAGCAATGTAACACAGTTGAGGTGGCTACCAGAGAAGTATAACTTATCGAGCTGGTAGCCAATTAAATCAAACACATATAGTGTACTCCCACATACATAATCTTACGTACATAAAGATTATCCAGTGCATTCAATTGCAATAGCTTCAGGTTAACGACTTCCGTAAATTACAGCTATATATGTTATACAAATATAAAAGAATTCACAAGCGAATACCTTACAATATATAATTATATTTAAACTTTAATTAATGCCAATTATAAAGCTCCTGGTTTTAAATATAAATAATAAAAATATTTAGCGTTTTCGAATGTTTAATGTCTACAGGTAGTGTATTCCAAAGTCGAGCCCCTACTACTTTCAAGGAGTTCTCTCCAGTTCTATAATTACATCTAGGTATATATAAATTGTTCTCCTGTCTGGAACTTCTGGTCATGAACTCACTATTACATTTGTAAAATTGGTGGAATAGACTAGAAAGTTGATTTGCACGCTGTTTATACACAAATATTAGAACATTTAGTTAAAATAGTTCCTGAACTTTAAGTATATTAAGTTCCCTATGCAGTGCTGTGGCACTGTCACGGCGGTTTCGTTTTGCTAATGTTTTAAGTAATAAATTTGGAAGAACTTGTATTTTAGTTAAGTTAGTTTTACAAGCTGATCCATATAATTCAATCCCATAATTAATATGGGGAAATACATAGGCATAATATAATTACCTGACCATATCGGCATTTATGAATGAGGCCATGTGATAAAATAAACCTGATAGCTTAGACACCTTTGAACAAAGATCCTTAATATGTTTTGACCATGACAGCTTACAGTCAATTATATACCCATATATTTGGCTGAGTTAACCCGTTCAATGCGTTTGCCCTGCAACAACAATGGTGCGACTTCACGTTCCATATGTCTACTGAAATTTGTATAACATGTCTTACTCAAGTTCAGAGTTAGTTGATGGTATCGGAACCAGACACTAAGCGATTCTAACTTCTCCATAGCTGTATACACAGTATCACTGGCACCAATTCCACTAATAAACAAGTTAGTATCGTTAGAAAACAATCGCAAAGATACGTGATCCACAGCAATCGACATATCATTAATATATAATAGAAATAACACTGGCCCTAAGATGGAGTCATGCGGGACGCCAGTTTGAACATGAGCATATTCTGAAACTCTGCCATTAATGCTAACACATTGCTGTCTATCTGTTAAATAATGTCTAAACCATTTACATACATGACCTCTTATTCCATAATGATCCAGCTTATACAACAATATATCGTGATTAACGGTGTCAAAAGCCTTCCTTAGGTCAAGGTATGCCCCAACAACTAATTCGCCATATTCAAGAGAATTTATAATATTTTCTATTATTTCAATAATCGCTAACGTAGTCGAATGATCTTTACGAAATCCAAATTTATGTTAGGACAAAACGTCATTTTTATCCATAAAGTCTAATAACCTCTTCAACATTAACTTTTCCAGGATTTTATTGAAGACACTCATCAGACTAATATGCCAACATTATTTTGTAGTTTTTATTTCTGTAACATGCACCAACATAACCTATTTTCTCATAATAGCAGTTCCTAAATATCCAGTTAAAATGCCTACATGATATATTGATATCTGACGCGTTCACACATTAAAAATATCTTATTTGGACTTTTATTTCAGTATAGACTGTAACGGAACATGCCAAGTTTAGCAGCGTAAAACGATTTGTGAACCTTTTTGATCGGGAATTTGAAGGACATGTCATTGAGCTGCATTATATAATTGATTGATGTATTCCATACTATGCTCATAAAAACATAAAATGAATATGATAATTTATCACGAAACGTCAACAAAGTGGGTTTTCAGATTTAAATATCCTAAACGTTATTTCAAAGAATTTATAGCAATAAACATGGTTTGTCGGCATTTCGCGAAAAGTTTCTTTTCATGACAAACAATTTGCAGCTCTCTGACTTGGCAATGGAGACCACTGCTACCAGTCTCTAAGCGCACATACGAAGTGCAACTAAGACTTGCAAGGGTGGTGTCTACGTACACTATCCCTAGCAGATCCCCTACGCATTGTATGGAAGTTAGCTGAATCAAACCCATAACTGACTTCGCTGTTCCACAGGTGTGAAAGCCCTTAAGTTCCAGGAATCCCAATAAAATAACCCATTCGACCATTTTCACGAGCCGTTGAGCAGTATTTTGTATTCAAATGCCTAACTCCGTCTACTTCCAAAACCACCAGACCTTGCCGGCAAGCGACATCATTGGCTGAGCATATATTCTGAGTTTTGCAAGGCGAGCTGCCGAAGGGTGCTGAGAATGATGTAATCAGCAGCGCCCCCTGGTGCGCGAGGATGTTGTAGAACCGTCGGACATGTCCCAGCGATCACAGAGATAGACAAGTGGAGCCTGACGCGTTTCAGAAGCAAGTAGCTGTTCGCATAGTGCTCGATCGCTCTTGTAGCGAGAATCGATGGTCGCCGGGCACGCCGGACGGCGTGCTTCCTCGTGCACTATATTAATTAGTGGCCGATTCTCGCTGTTCGATATACGGTTGTCGACTTAACGTCAATAAAGACACACTGGCAGCAATCCCTCGGGTCTGATCGTGTCATCCCAGCGACGCTCGATAATGATTAATATAATTGCATCACCCGTAATTAGAGCGAGCATGTAAGAACAGAGATCGGTGCTCGAGCCGGACACGAGTGATCGACCACAGGACGGGTCTCGAAACAATTGTTGGACATTTAAGGGACATCCTGCCAACGGCGCAATGCAGATTTACAAAGGTTGATTTTATTGATCTTGTACAACGCAACGGGTCGATCAGGTCGTTACTAGCATAAGGAGTGTGAAACGCCGCTTGAATTGTTTCGTTACGACGACTTTGATTTCGCCGTATGCCTGGTTAGCGAATCAATGGCGACCAGAAGGTGCATGTCCTGGTAATGTATGAGGTACAGGAAAGGATGCACCGACTGGAACAGAACGCATATTTGTACAGTGAATGTTTCTCTTGGACACGTGATAAGATGTTCAAACCATCGATGGTTCCTTCAAACAGATTTGGAATTAAACATGTTCCCGTACGCCCACCCCATCCCCACTCCCTTAAGCACACACGCACACACGCACACACGCACACGCACGCGCACGCGCACGCACACGCACACGCACACGCACACGCACACGCACACGCACACGCACACGTCGTGAGTCTGGGAGTGTGAGAGAGGGGAGAGATAATGAAGAGAACTGGAAGAAAGAGGAGGGAGAAGAAGGGAAGAGAGGTACGGGAAAAGGGTGTGGAGAAAAGGGGAGAGAGAAAGAGGAAGAGAGACAGGGATGAAGGGAGGAAGGGAGGGAGGGAGGAAAGGAAGATAAAGCGGGAGAGAGAGAGAGAGGGAAGGAGGGAGAGAGAGAGTGATAGAGAGAGAGAGGTAGTTAGTGAAGGAGAGGGAGATGAAGAGAGGGATATGGAGATGGAGAGGGATAGAGTGGGGGAGCAAGGAGGGAGGAGCAAGGGGAACAGTGGGAGATTAATTAAACCTGTCATGTGGATGTCTCTGTTTCTCATATTTCAAAACAATACATCACGAGATGAATTAAGAACAGCGACAAGTACAAAGTGCAGCAAACGATACAGTAGTTAACGATGTACATTGCTGGTGCTATTTTCGAGTTGAAGTGGTTCATCAATTATGACACCAAGACATTTACTGGCTTGAATACTCATGTCAGCAGTACTGATTATACTATTATTTTAGAAGTATCTGCACTTTACAGAAAATCCCGAAAAAAATATCGACCATACAAGAGACGGCTCAATATGTTATGTAGACAGCAGAGACTAGATCAATGATTGTGGTGTATTGTACAATAATACAAGAAAGAAACTCCATCAAAACTGAATATCTGCGCGTGGTACTTTGAGACTGGCACCTTGTTACAGTGTTGAGGAGGTGAGCGGTTCTGTGTCGGTGATGAGCGTGTCAAACAGATGTGCAAATCCTGTTGTCGCATCCCGCAAAAAAACTTGCTTCACGATAAGTCAACACGCCAACAACAAACGTATCTTTCGCACACGGCTTGATGTCTTTATCTACAAAGTGCAGTCGATACAGGCAGTGCAGCGAAACTAACGACACCAGAGCGAGACACTCGCATGACCTCGTCAAGCCATACGACGCATTGAATATTGATAGGAGCATTGTTGTGAAAAACCACAAGGCGCGTCAACCAAGTTCCTATTAGTCCAGCAGAAGTGGGTGAAACGTGGATTTGGCGTCTATAGTTTTTCTGCTGATTTAGGAAGGCTAAGGGTGTACACTTTAAAAAAATGCCAGGTGACACGTTGTCACGCTTGGGCATTTTTTATTTTTTATGTTTCATTCATACCCCCTCCATCACATTATTGTAGAATGAAATGAATAGTCCCAGAAAATACGTAGCGACCTTCACCTTTGTATGTTCGTTGTCGCCTTCGGAAAGTCCTGCGGGAGGGGATCCCGCATCGCTTCCCGAAGGCGAATTGTTTCATCGGTAATACTGATAACAACATCTGCCAGCGCTAAAACAGGTGTACGTTCACGTTCACGTTCCACATTAACTGTTTTAATTTTACCAAAATACAAAGCAGTATAACTGGTATTGGCGATGAAAGATCAACTGTCTGGAAGAAATCCAGAGATGTGCAGCAATATTAACAAAATCATAATTTTCTCACAAAATAAGAATTACTGAATTAATACAAAAAGATGGGGCAGTGATGGAGTTTGTGATCAATTTAAGAGGTCATATCGAAAGGATACTATATAAAAGCGATGTGTACCTTGTCTTTGACAGGTACCATGAGTACAGCACAAAGTGTGTCACTAGTGGCTCCAGGACCACGGAAGCGAGCAGAACCCACCGACTTACGGCAAATATCGAATTGCCACCACAGAAAGTTGTGTTGACAGTAACCGAGAACAAACAGCAACTAATGGACATAACATGCACAGAGCTGATACATGACCTGTCGTTCCATCATGACAATCTAAACCAATACAAGTTAAATATCACAGGGCAACACATAACTCCTGTGGAAATCAACCATGGTGGAGTTATCATTCAAAGGAGAGACCTGAACAGCACTCACGAAGAGACAGCCAACATCATAGTACAACAGATGCTAATGGTTGCCAAAGAAGAACCCAGTGGAATCACTGTCTTATCTAATGATACCGACGTTTTCGTACTCCTATATTATTACATGAATGTTTATCTGAAATTACTGATGACAATGCAGTCTCCAATCAAAGGCCGAGTTACTGTTGATATTGGCATGACTGTTGAGAAACACAAAAACATCATTCCAGAAACCCTGCCAGCCCATGCGCTTTCGGGATGTGACACGGTTGTCTGCTGTTTTGGCATTGGAAAAATTACTGTTCTGAAAGTAATGCGATCTGGTCATCATTCTCTGTCACTTCTGGGTCAAATTGATGCCGCCCATGCCAGCTGTAATAAAACAGGCAACATAATTTATGGCTGCTTGTTACGGACAATCAAATTGTCACACCATGTCAGATGCACGTTTGAATGTGTGGGCAGCCCAAACCGGGAAATGATTCACCTCAATGCCAAAAACTGCGCTCATTGCTGCCGATCACCGAAGCATTTGAGGAAAACGTCAAACGAGCACACCATCAAGTGTGTGTGTCGCGATCTCTTAAAGATGCACACCCAGGAGAACTTGACCCTGAGAAATATGGATGGAAGAAAGATGTGCACAACAAGTCACTATCACCAACCACCGTCCCGGAAGACGTGCCACTTGCGCCTTCTGCTGTCTTACGCCTCGTGAGGTGTGGATGTGAGAGTGACACTCCTTGTTCTTCTGCTGGGTGTGGGTGCAACAATGCAAGGCTGTCATGTACTGTGTTCTGTGCATGTCATGGTGTGTGTTGTTTTAATACACGTGCTTCATAGTGTCGTTATTTATGACATTTCACATGTGAATGTGCTGGTTGAAAAGAGTGGGACCTTCACATTAAGGCTGCTTTCAATGTCAAGGTCAATCCATAGCCACGGGAAAGTGGCCATATTTGGATTTATGCATATAAACAATAAATGTTCAGTCATGACATTTCCTGCAGTGATATCTATTATTTATTGGAATAATTGTGAAATTACAACAACATAAATTGAATATATGATCAAAACACAGATACGGTGGAGGCCATATTACATTGATGCAGATTAACAAAAATGCCCGATCATAATATTTGTTTCAACATTTCATGGCACGAGTCTCCAGACACTTAATGTATTTAGAATAATTGTGAAATTCCAGCAATAATTGGATCTATCATAAGAAACTGACATGGAGGCGGCCATATTGGATTTATGCAAATTAAGCAAATTGCCCAAGGGTGACAAGGTGTCACCCGGCATTTTCTAACAATATACACCATAGTCGTATTAAATCAGCAGAAAAAAAACGATGGAAACCCAAACCTGATCCAGCCTAAATCTTGGATTTGTCTGCTGGACTATGTTGATCAGCAATTGAATGGATACGCAGAACAAGGAAGGTGTGTAAGGGCACCATCCGCACTACAGGGACTATCAGGCCACAGACAAGGTTTGAGCCACAAGGTCAGAACGATCACGAGTGTCATAGGACTCGAGATCATCTCCCCCTCTCTCTCCCTCTCTCTCTCTCTCTCTCTCTCTCTCTCTCTCTCTCTCTCTCTCTCTCTCTCTCTCTCTCTCTCTCTCTCTCTCTCTCTCTCTCTCTCTCTCTCTCTCTCTCTCTCTCTCTCTCTCTCTCTCTCTCTCTCTCTCTCTCTCTCTCTCTCTCTCTCTCTCTCGCTCTCCTTCTCGCTCTCCCTCTCTCTATCCCTCTCTCTCTCCCCCCCTATCTCTCTCTCTATCGTAAACATGGGAGACGACGAGAAAGAGACCTTTTATCTGCTCCGATAATATTCCATTCCTGAAGACAATGCTGATGACCTTGCTATACAGTTGACAAGGACTGATGTTTTCGGTGTAGCCACTGCCCCGGCTGAAGGAGAATATGGAGACATCGACTCACAGTGGGTACGGTGGCCTAGTACGAGCACTGGATATCGATCGAGTGGATGATGTAGCTTTGTTGCTCTGGCAATCTTGTAAAGTCTTTTTGGAAGTATAACTCGAGAGTTCTGGAAAGAAGTTAGTAAAGTTGCTAAACACAATGCTAAGATTCCAACACTTATTGATGATGTAACAGGAGGTGAAATATATCTAGACTCTGCCACTAAGTATGATGAATTTTAATAGTGCGTCGGACTGGTAATGAAGAGCATATAAGACTGCGAAAATTATTGAGGGTGTTTTGAATTATTTGACGATGGATATGGATTGATATATATACTGGTCAGTTTAATCATGCTATTCACAAGCGAAATCAATATGAATGGTGTATCACAGGTATACATCGGGTGGTTTTAATATAGCCACAATTCAACGCACGATGGTAAAAAGAGACAATCAGACAATGGCTCTAATAACTATCGAACCGTTGCTCTTAATAGCCTCTTATTGAACATTTTGACTGGTTATCATGATGAAATGTGTTGTTGCTTGTAAAACAAATGATTTACAGTTTGATTGTAAACATCAGAGGTATGCATCTAAATGTACGTGCGTTCTAGTGGAGACTGGGAAGTATTTCTACCGTAATAAGTCTGACGTGTATGTTTTATTACCACATGCTATTCAATAATTTGAAGAAGTATAATAAGTTAAACTTTTAGTTTACTGATGGACAAAAGAATGAACTCGCTGCTCAGTAGGCGTTTCCTTTTTACGTACACTAAACCATACATAAGTGCATCGCAGAATACTTCCATGTCATTGTATTTATCCACTACCAATGGAGTGAAGCAGTGGGGGGATTTGTCCCCTGTTTTATTTTCTATACGCATAGATGACATGTCAACAGAACCCAGCTTGTCTGGGTTCAGTCGTATGATTGGTTATAGGCACTATGATTTCTATTGGCAATGCTGATGAGATATTTGTAATAGCTCCATCAATATAAAAAAATGTGCATTGGACAAAAATGTGTTATATTTATCTAGAATATTTGAATATGATTTACATTTTAACCTAGTATAATGTCATCTTGTTACATATTGCATTTTGTATGACAATGACGTTTTGTATTTACTCTGCTCGATTTTAGTTTCTTTTAGTTAACTACTGTATTGTGAAATATTTATATCGTTTCACAATAGTTTCATGGATATTTAATCAATTTATTTAAATTTATATTATTCCTATTAAACAAACAAAATTCAAATTTACGATAATCGTATTAGGCTTCCTGTCAAGAGTGGAGCAAACAAGGCGTCGGAATGTTGTTGTCGAGGCGTCCTGGTTGCAGGAGATATTGAGTGGCATTTAAGCTATAAAAACTAACAAAGAAGCCCTAATTGAATCATATGCAGACGTCGATAAGTAGACGTTAGATGGACGACATACTAAACGTTTCGTGCCGCCGCCGCAGCCGCTGCCTCAGGCCCCCCGTCCCGGCATCTCGGTTCTATCATCCGCCGACTTCACAGTGACGAGACTGTCGATCACCCAGGGAAATTATTGACGATGGACACCTGCTTCGGCTTCGGCTTCTGCCCAAATCCCTGCGTGGACTGGACGGTCGTGGCTTTGCGACGGCCGAAGACCGAGTGAGGGGCGGAAGACGAGGTGAACACGCACTGACCACGGACTGAATACGGACTGACCATGGACTGACCACAGACTGATCATGGACTCATCACGCACTGACCACGGACTGAGCACGGACTGCCCACGCACTGAATATGGACTGACCTCGGGGCTCGTACTGACCACGGACTGACCACGGACAGATTACGGACTGACCACGGACTGAGCACATATTGACCATGCACTCACCAAGGACTGACCACGGACTGATGACGGACTGACCACAGATTTATCACGCACCGACCACGGACTGACCACGGATTGACCACAGACTGACCACACGACTGACCATAACCTGACCACGGACTGAGCACAGACTGATCATGCACTGACCATGGACTAATCACGGAATGACCAAGGACTGACAACGCACTGACCACGATCCGACCATTGACACCGGACAAGCGCCGACCGAACGGGATGTCATCTACAACAATTATCTCCGGTGTAAGACGTCTATCCAGGAAACAAGGCGACCGAGCGACGAGACAGAGCCCACTAATTGCTGGTTACTTTGAGGTGCTGACATTTACACCAGACGACCATATACAACAATAAATGCCAACCAGACAACACGGTCACACAGGCTGTCATCGCATTCGGACAAAATTGCAAATCCCTGTCAAATTACTGTTGACAACCGTGTGTGTAGTTTTCATATGACCAGATTTGTTTTTTATTTCCACTTCAAAATTGTTATTTCTCTACGAGGATTAGATAAGCTTTTGCAGCTGGTTGCCGATACTGCGCAGTTGTTATGCAACAACCAGCAACACAATTTGATAACAAATCCCTGAATAAGCTCAATAATACACAATCTTGCTGTGGGTGAAAGCAGCGTGAATATGTTCAAAAACAAAATCGACAAAATAACAAAAGTTGGACTCTCAATAAGCCAAAGGTTTGCCTGTTCACTTGCCATGCGTGGTAAATTCTTTGGGTCCACTTTTTGGTAAATATAATCGCAAAACGAAAACAGCAACGCTTCAGGACAGCAATATTTAATCGTGATGGACAAAATGGTACGCCAATGGAACGGTGCGAACAGGATTCCAAATAAAGAGAAGAGATTGGAGTGAAGAAAGGTTTGAATAGACAGGACACACACACAGAGGGAGAGTGCGTATAGATTGACCAAAAGAAAAACCGACATTAAGATTGAAAGAAAGCGTTAATAGAGGTCTCGAAAGGGTAAGGGTGAGTGGGAGAGTTAGAATGGCATAGGATCACAGTGCCGGGTAAGTCTTATTCAAGAAGACGGAAGCATTAAGGAAGCGAAGGGAAGACGACGAGGAGGAGGATTAAGGAAAAAACAAGAAGAAGAAGAAGAAGAAGAAGAAGAAGAAAAGGAGAATGAGAAGAAGATGAAGAAAAAGAAACAGGAAAAGAACAAGAAGAACATCAAGAAGAAGATAATTCCAATATATGTTTTTTTTACTCGATTTGGTATTGAGGTCACGGTTGTGATATGGAACAGCCTGTTGTGCCGAGAAATTGTTGTAATGCACTTCTGAATCTCTGGACAATAATTATATTGTATAATTAGTTTCCAGCACTGGCCATTTCCCAGGCACTGGATGGTCAAAGTTGAGATTACCAGAGTTCCCACGACGCGTTCTCTGACTAATAAGTATTTTAGGCATATCACGCTAAGGATTTATTGTACGTTATCTTAGGGGTATAATTGTACAGGCCAGAGCCCGTTATTTA
>CAXEFP010000061.1:5000-62500 GCA_963995525.1 Escarpia spicata
CTTATATCCGTCTCTAACGTTTGTCTACGCTTGTAGTTATATTTTCCCAGCTGATTATACCACAGTTAGTGATGTAAGTTGATTTAAATATTATTGTGATATGTTTTACATCCACGGTCAAGATCGCAGAACCGGCTGGGATCGATGTATTCTTTGAGAACAAATTCTGATTTGGCGTACGTGATATTCTAATTGAAGGCTTGGTTTCAAATTTGGGGCCAATTTTGTATTAAAACTGTTTGCTCAGGCCCCAAATGCCTTTTGTTTCCATCTGATTCTCGCTTAGTAACATTTTCTACTACGTTAGACCCTATCACTGAACGTTGATAATTCCCAGATATATAATTATTAAGACACAGCGTTTGTGTATGTTCAGTCTAGTCGAGCGACCAGAGACGAACGGATGACCACCACCCAAGACGGACCAAGTACGCGGCTGTTTGACCCGATCAATCGCCAAGTGCTGCTGTTGCCCTTGTAGTTAGACCAACATTAAATATGTCCTACTAGCTGAGTTACCCGGCGTTGCCCGGGTAAAAGGCAGTCATATGTGCCAGACACCCCAAACCCATCCCACATGTTTCCTGCCTACCCGCATTAATAAATGGTAACTGGTCATTGGCTTAGTTGTTAGGACCACCTTCTGCGAGAAATCTCAATCTCACGCGCTCACCCGTAATATGACGTAGCCAGCAACAGCGGATGCTGGCTTGAAATTACAGCCCGATATATGCAAACCTAAGGGGTATGTGGGTGCACAAAAACAAACAGAGAACGAACTACTTTATAATATCGATATGTCGTATTCTTAGTAATCCAATATAACTTTTTTATACTCACTGAAGATATAACCTCTCTTTATAATCGTATGCTAAATCGGATGCGAAACCGGATTCTAAACTATTTATTTAATCGGATGTCATTTATAACTGGATTGGATATATGGAGGCAATTGTGACAGAAATAATTCACACTTGTACTAATTCCGACAATAAAAGTAATGAAAATGTTCATATGCGTTTTTTTTCTATATACTGCGTGTGTGTTCGTGTGTGTGCGCGTGCATCAGTACATGTGCGCGAGCGTGCGGACGTGTGTGTGCGCTCGTGTCTTCATAATCACGCGTGCCTGCGAGCATTTGCGTTTTGATTTATTAATATGTGCATATGTAAATATGTGTGTGCGAGCGTGCGTGCGTGCGTGTGCGCGTCCGCGTGCCTGTGTGTGTGTGTGTGCTGTATGTGTGTGTGTTTGCACGCGCGCATGTATGTGTGTGTGTGCGTTAGTGCGCTTCCCCTCTTACCACCATCTGTCTTCTCCGCCCACCAGGGGGTGCTGCTCATTATTCCAGTCTCAATATACAGTTAGTATGTTGAATAGAATAGCAATGAACAACTTTTTCGTATGATGTTTAAGATTTGCACATATAGTTTCCAGTATTTATTATTTACTGTAAATTTACTTCAACGTGTAATATTTCATGAATGTCTACACAACTACTAAATGCGCCTGCTCGCTGTACATATTTGGTATCTTTAAAAACGGTCTGTTACTCAGTACAGCAATTCGTAAATTATACTAGTTACCATCTGAAAGAGTCATACACAACGATTGGTTATTTCGTCTGCCACAAAGACAGCCCATGTTCACACTGCGACTGTCCAATGTTGAAGCAGCCACATTTCACTCAACTATGCTAGTCGCACACAGTGCTTGATTCCCTTCTGTATCAAACCTCCCAAGTCTCCTCCTGTGTTGGCTGATCTTCCCCATTTTGATCAATGCTGAAACATTCTCCCAATCTCTTGCTTTCAAACACAAATGTCCCACTTTTGTTATATTTGATTTTACAATGTTCATTGTTTAATCATTTTTGTCTACAGAAGTTTATTTAGATATTACTGAACGTTACGACTTAATGATTTGTGGGTGAAAACAGTAAGAAGCCTTACGTAAAATTACTTTCACTTTTGAAGTGTCACTTTCTTCGGCAACAAAACTTTCACAATACACCTTTGAAATAAATCACTGCCACAAGTCCCCATGCCATTGTGTGTTGTGTCAACTTGAGAGATTTGTACAACCTTTGTTCTTCAAGCGATTGTTGTAAGTCAAATCCTCCATCGCTTCTTCAACAATTCAGTCTAGTCACACATAGTCGTTGAATCCCTACATAGTCAACATTCATGCAGTAATAATAATAATAGTAAACATAATAATAATAATATTTTTTTAGCGTCTATGTCCTCGGGAATCTGAGCTCAGAAGCGCATCATACAATAACCATTAGGCATACTCGTTAATATGGACGGGCAAGAGTCATCATTAGAGCATGGGACCGCCGAAGGTTTAGGGTGGGAATGCGACTTCAAACAAACAAGTCTTTGGTTAGTTGCATCCTCGCAAGCAAAACTAGCCCTGGCAGATCTCCTACGCGAAGTGCGGAAATTAGCTGAGTCAAATTAGTAATTGACTTCGACAGTCGCGATTGCGTCACCCGTGAGAACAGCGCAGATACCCGCCCTAATTTGAAGACGAATAAACGACCTCTGGGAATCCCATAGCATCGTCCGTGACCTTGGTGTTGCAATCGATGCTGATTTATCGATGGCGACGCAGGTTGCAAATGTATGTCGAAGTGCTTACTACCATCTCTCGAGAATTGCTCGTGTACGAGATGTAAACAAGTCAGACGACTGTGCTTGTTTGGGCACGACAGAGTTTATTGAATTGTCAATGTTTAAGCTCCCAGAGGGATACTCAAAGTTCTGTAACACATAATCACATAATGTTACAACTGGATAGTTATCGTGTATATATCAACAATAACAAAGTAACAGCAATACATAATCAATCCCAATACATTCACATCACCTTCTGCACTATGTAATCACCCACCTATTATTATAGGACAATATTCGCATATGTATGTCGAACCTTTTAGAGACATAGCAATACACACAAGTGAATTCGAGATAGTACTTCGTATCACTACATTACCTAGCATCTGCCTATGCAGTTGCATTAGTTATATGACAATACTGAACTACCCAGTATATATAACCGCCACGCCCTTATAATCCCCGTCTAAATTGGAAACATAACACGATTAATAAATTTAACGTTACGTATTATTCTAATGTATCATATAATAATAATCCAATACAATGCAATGATTAAACCCCCACTACAAATAACGCATACACATAAAAAGACTAACTACCAGACCGTAGGTATAAACGAACTACTGGGCCCAGAGACTCTACCAGTGTGGGTGTATCTCTGTCACTGGCCCAGGGCAAACTGCGCCTGATACAATAGCTGACCGGTTTAGCTCGACTAGCAGGGTGTGGCCTCTAACCCCTAGTGGCCTCTGGTGAATTAACATATATATAGTACTAGAATATCCACCAGGGTTACAGAGAGGCAATGATGACCAGTGTCTGCAAATGTCTTGTCCATGCACTTGTGACATCCATAATTGATTATGGAAATGCGATGCTGTTTGGTATACCTGACCGTCTGCTGCACCGTCTAGAGAGAGAGTCCAACGGTCAGTCGCTCATGTTGTGATGCAACTTCGACGAAGTGACCGGCGATCTATCACTGCGGTCCTACAACAGCTACACTGGCTCCCAGTGAGAAAGCGCATCGAGTACAAGTTACTCATGGTTGTACACACGGCACTGTATGCAGGCACGCCAGTGTATCTCGCGTCACTGCTACATCGTTACGCACCACCCAGGACCCTACACTCTGGCGGTGGTCTGCTTCTGGATGTTCCACGCGTGACACAAGAACGTTATGGTCGCCGGGCGTTTGCATGAGCTGGGCCGACATTGTGGAACTCTCTGCCTCTGGAACTACGCGCGATTGAGAACACTAGACAGTTTGGAAAATTATTGAAGACATTTCTGTTCTCAAACTAATATAATCAGACATAATTTAACCTTTGCATTATTCATGCATATAGTTTTAATAAATGTTTAGTCTTAGTTATCTCAGAATCACATTTTCGTATCTAATCAAATTATTTAATGTAAATTAGGCTTTTATTTATATTTTATTTATTTATTTTTTCCCTGTAGGTTCAGCTGTTCAGCACTTTTGCTAATCGTTTATTTTATCATTGCATTTACCCGTAATGTTACTATACTTAGGTTTATATATATATATACTTAGGTTTACACATACACACACACACACACACACACACACACACACACACACACATATATATATATATATATAAAGTATATACTAGGTTATTGTTTGCTAAATTTATTTATTTTCTTATTTATTTCTCTTAAATGTGTTTTTATGCGTCTTAGAAGGTGTATAAATAAAGTTTATTATTATTATTATTATCTAGGCGCCGCGAGGTGGTAGCATTCGCTTGGCCTCTCACTAAGGTATGGATTATTAAGCTGCAGCCAATGTTACCGGTAGTGGGCTTTACCCCAGATTCGGGTAGAGACGATGATTGGCTCTCAGGCCAACCATCAAATAACAAATTAAATAAGGATACACTTGTATCAGATAATACTATACTTTAACAACTATTCAACATTAAACTTATATTGAAACATGCCGCACACAAAATAAACCGATATTAAACTTTTTTCATAGTTTAGTGCCTTCTAATCACATGCATATTCACATTCAGAACTAAGCCAATTGGAAGAAATCTATACTCGGAGTGGGACTGTACTTTACAAATCGAATCTTAACGTGAGTTTATGGGACATTTTATATGATTGTGGTCACATCACATTTTATCGCCCAGTATTGACTAGGTTCTAACTGTAATATTGCATAACAAGGCCGTGCCACGGCTTTGTTCTTCTGACCGTGAACGCACTGGTCACGCTCAAGCGCCCGTCAGAATAACAACCATTATGACTGACGGCGCTGCCCCTTCGAACAATGCAAGCGATCACACTGCGAACTGCAGATCCCCGGCCCGTGGTCAGTGTGCTGCCGAAGTTCAGACAGATGGCCAAACCCACATACTTTGCTATCTCTTCAACAAGATGGACATAATGGTGCATGACACGCTGGTAAAGTTGTGCGTAGACCACATCACTTCCAGCGAGATCGAAGCAGCTAAACAGACCCTATACGAATGGGAAGTCGTCAAGAATCTTGCTTTGCGTCAGGGCCGGCGCCGGCAAGGGTATCATTAAGAGAAAAACAGCATTGAAGATATACTGATGGCGTTGCACAAGTCGCCTAGGGGACTGCCAGTGTTTGCGGTTACGGATTTGTCCACCCTGCCGGCGCTCGACGTCAACTTCGGTCACATTATTTCCGAGTTTCGTGCGATGCGGGCAGATATGGCGGATCTGCGGCGTGACATGACAGCCGTCAAATCGAGGGAACCTGACCCGTTGATATGGCCTCAGCGTAAGGATGAGCTCACGACAGATGATCGACAGACGCTTCGGGTGAATCTGCCGCCGATCGGCGCAGTCACCACAGCCGAACCGAGCCACACGTCGGCCGACGTAACCGTGAGTAACATTCGAGCTACGTCCACTCGTCAGCGTAGCCCTGCGATGGTTAACATAACACCTCTACCAGCTGCGAACGTTATCGGGAGCCGTGTGCCGGGTGTCGCGAAACAACCAAGTAAGACTATCGTTGATGATGACTTTAAGCTGGTGTCTGGCAAGAAAAGGCGCAGTAACGGCTCGAAGGCGGTGATCGGCACGCGTAAATGCGGTAACCAGCTCAAAGTAAAGGATGGACGATTCCTGACAGCCTTTATCTCACGACTGGATCCTACGGTCACTGTCGATGATATGTCTTTGTATGTGAAGTCTGTGCATAAGCTAGAGGCCAAATGTGTGAAACTAAAAACTAAGCATGAAAGTTATGCCTCATTCAAGGTTGATGTTATATGCAATGACGCATCTGAGGTATATGACCCGGATAACTGGCCATCTGGTGTATACTTGAGGAAATGTTTAACACCAAGATCTAAGTTATGGAAATTAACATCACATCTTTTAATTGTAATGGATTTAAAGGTTTTATGCCCTTCTTAAATGATGTGTTAATGGAATGTGATATACTGCGCCTACAAGAGCTTATGCTCACTAAACAAGATTGCCATATACTAAACACCTGTCACGATGGTTATGTGGGTTATGGTGTTTCTCCTGTAGATGCATCTTGTGGTATTTTAACTGGTAGGCCATATGGTGGTGTAGGTGTTTTATGGAAACATTCCCTTGATCAATACATCACCATTCTTGACCAATGCTATGATTGGCTATGCGGCATAAGAATTCGTTGGGGTAACAAGGAGTAGTATCTACTAAACGTATATTTACCTTGTGAATGCGAGGAAAACAGGGACAAGTTCAATGATTACATGTACAAAATTGCTGTATATGTTAATAATATTAATAACTCGTGTATCACACGTTGGTGATATTAACGCGGAAATTTTTGGGAATATCTTACTTGATTTCTGCAAAGAATTTACTCTGGCTATATGTGAACAAGATACTCTCCCAATAGACACATATACATACGTTAGTTCTGCCTGGGGAACTACATCATGGCTAGACCGTATTATATGTACCGCTGATGCGAAGGACTGTCTATCTAACATGTCCATACTTTGTGACGTTATTTATTCTGATCACCACCTGATATCGTTCAGCATAGACTGTGATATTGTACCAGAATGCGTTAGTGGTAGTGGCCATACTAATGAGATTAAGCAAGGCATACAGTGGGACAGATTAAACCCACAAGATATTGACGCATATAGAGAATGCACGAACGTTGAATTGAGCAAACTGAATGTTCCACCGGGTGTTAGATGTAATGATCCCAATTGTCATAACGGTAATTATCGTGATGATCTCGATGACATTTCTAGCGTGATTACATTGAAGAGGTGTGGTCACACACACCGGTCTAATCGCAAAGGTGCTTATAAGTATAATGTTGTACCAGGTTGGAACGAGCGAGTGAAAGAGCTTCATTGTGCAGCCCGTGATGCTTACTGTATATGGAAAGGGACTGATAAACCTAGATAAGGTGACATTTTTAATGTTATGAAATTATCCAGAATGAAATTCAAGCAGGCGATCAGAAAATGTAAAAGGGAGAAATAAACTATCATTGCTGATAACATTGCAGAAAAGTTGTGTCAGAAAGACCACCGCAAATTATGGAAAGAAATTAAACACTGTACGAACAGTAAAGTAAAACTTCCGACAAACATTGATAGTATACACGGTGACGTTAACATCGAGTCAATGTGGAAGCATCATTATGAACAATTTTAATTAAAGATGTGGAGGATAGCCGATGTGATAAAGTTAGTAATGATTGTTCCACTGGCAATAAAGGAATGACTGTTGGTGCAGTTAAACTGATGGATATTATTAATGGGCTCTCAAAAAATAAGTCACCAGGTCTGGACGGTATCAATGCAGAACATATTAAGTTCGGTGATTATCAACTCGCTGTGCTTTTGTCTATCCTTGTGTCTTCGATTCTGGTGCATGGTTATTTACCAAAAGAAATTTCACAGTCTGTTATTGTACCAATTATTAAAGACAATAATAGATAAGTAAACGTCAAAAGGAATTATAGGCCAATATGTGTGTCGAACATATTTTCGAAGATAATAGACACTGTTCTTTCTAACAGAATGAAAATGTACTTGGAAACCACTCCTAATCAATTTGGCTGTAAGCCTAAACATGGGACGGAGTTATGCGTGTTTGCATTTAAGGAATTATTAAGGTTTTACACTGAACATGGTTCAGCTACGTACGTCGCGTTTTTAGATGCATCAAAGGCGTTTGATAGTGTCAACAGATATAAACTTTTAACGAAACTAGAACAACGAAATGTACCGAACTATATCTTAAGAGTACCCAGCAATGAATTCAATAATCAATGTGTATGGATACGATGGATAAATATCTACTCGGACTTCTTCTCGGTATGCAAGGTGGGAAGTTATCCCCTTTGCTTTTTAACATTGATATGGATAATCTGAGTATACAACTGCACAAAAAACAAATCGGTTGTAGTCTTAGTAACATGGTTGTTAATCACCTTATATGCGCCGATGATCTACTTATGTTTGCACCTTCTACTAAAGGACTACAAACACTATTAAACATGTGTTACTCATATGGATGTGAGCATGACGTGCAATACAATGCGGGTAAATCCCTGGTCATGTACTTTGAATCTAGAATGTCAAATCTGTCTAAAGAAATGACATTAGGAGGAAAGATGTTAAACTTTGGCACATCTTGTAAATATCTTGGACATGTCATTTCTAATAACATGTCTGATGAGTCTGACATGCAAGCCAAAGTGAGACTTTTGTATGCCAAGAGTAATATGTTAAGTCAAAAGTTCCACTTTTGTTCAACTGCTATAAAAAATAAGCTATTTACAGCGTATTTTGGTAATATCTATATGTGTGCGTTTTGGGTGAACTTTAGAAAAGTTAATTTTCAGCAATTCGTTGTTGCAAATAACAACTCTTTCAGGATATTGAACAATTTGCCCATGAGATGTAGCGCTAGCCACATGTTTGCTACAGCTAATGTCAGCTCGGGTAAATGTGTAATCAGAAAAGCTATTTTTAGCTTAATGAATAGGATTTACATGTCTTTGAATCCCATTAATTATAGCATTAAAACTAGCGACGTGTACTGTACTTCGAAACTGCGGCACCAGTGGGTCCGGGATTTATATAATATTTTAACATATTGTTCTTATCGATGTATTTTTATATTTATTTACATACTTTTATTGATGTATTTGTATATATGGACATGATGATTGTCTGAAATAAATATATTATTATTATTACAAGGTGGCAGCTCTCATGACTGTCAACAAGTGGGAAGTCAAAACGCGACTCTGAGCCCGACTATCGTTCTCGCGAAGTCACGCAGCCAGGCGTGAGTCGGTTATGCGAGACTAGGAATCCCAATAATAAGGGGCCAGTATAATGACCCATTTGCTCATTAGTATGAACAGCTGAACGGTATTGTGTATTCGAGTAATTGCTTCTACTTCCCAATTCCTCAACACTGCATGTAACACTAGCCACGGTTGTTGAAATGAGTTTTATTATGACCACCTGACCTGCCGCCAACCACTGATCTAGTGAGCGATTTCATAGGATGAGCTTAAATTCAGAGTTTCGCAAAGTGAGTAGCCATAGGGGTATTGCTGGCTGGCACTGACGTAATCAGCAGCAGCGAACCCTGCCGTGCGAGAATGGTTATTAGCGAATGGCTATAGTTGTGGCTATAGTTTTATATGATATTATAAAGATAGGGAATTGATTGCTGCACTTTTAAAGTCACAAACTTTAATTCCATTTGCTGCAAATCTAGGTAATGACCTTTGACGCCAGTTGGCTTCTGTTTCACGGCCTCCACTGATTCTTCTGTAACGTGTCATTGTTCGAACTCGAGGTATTTCTTGAAGAAGTACTTCATCTTCTTCACTAATACATTCGGCTGTTTCATCCGCTCAACGAATCATCTGAAACAGAACGACAATCCCCATCACATGTCACCCAGTGGTTCCCTGGATATATGACAAACACGCCTTGCGATTGACCTTTTTTAAGTTAACACACCTCGTTAAATATGTGACGCATAACCACGGC
Source organism: Escarpia spicata (assembly GCA_963995525.1). Lineage (NCBI taxonomy): Eukaryota > Metazoa > Annelida > Polychaeta > Sabellida > Siboglinidae > Escarpia > Escarpia spicata. The sequence continues at coordinate 14,671 of CAXEFP010000061.1, forward strand.
TCAGACCTTAAGGTATATTAAGTTATATTTGGCAGTGTGTAAATAGCAACACTTCTGCTTTACAACAATACCAGTGGAATCAGAGTAAATCAATCTGTTGCCAAGTTACGTGTGGTTAAATTGACCCACAGGAAGAATTCAAGTGTTCATAGAAACAACATGAAACTGAAGTATTTACATTTCAAATCGCATAATACTCAATCCAACCCATGCGTCAACTGTTTTGTGTGATAATGATTCCAACTTGTAGTATTCAAACTGGAAGAAAAATTGTAATATAGATTTCTTAAATCGTGGGAATAATCTACGTTTTCCCTTGTTTGTGAAATATGCCTTCCAGTCTGGACATTAAAAAGGTAAGTTCTTATGAAACGCAATATCCAATCCTCGGAACAGCTGAAAGCATTGTACACTTTACTTCCTCGCAGACCTTTTCAATCGAACACCATCTCGACTTCCCTGGGAAGCATTCAGCCACGCTGCAATTTATGCGCGGAGACAATTCGTACACAAATGTACACCACTGCTAATAGACAGGTACTCATTCATACAGCTGAATTAACTAAAGCAATGTAGAATAAATGAACTTGCCCAAGGTTCGACACCGCCACATAGGATTTGAACCCGCGTTCTCTCAGTCGACAGTACGGAGCTCTTACCGCTGCGCTACTGCGCCACATTGCTGTATGTGAAGTATTTGTAAGATTTTCCACTTAACTATTTATCATCCAAACATGTTTATTATAATATTATCGTGTTGTTATTATACTACAAAACTAATGTTCGGGTTCACTTTGGATAATCAAGTTTACACTCGTCTGAGCTTACAACATTTTGTTTACAAAAGTGAAGTACATTTAATTTTTATTTTACATTCATATGTTAGTGTAGAATACAAGGAATTGAAGTTATTACATGTGGCCGAAACCGACGTTACCATTATATTAAAATACTGGGTTACACCAATCAATGAAACAAAAACCACGCTGGGGCTGATCCCGAGAAGATAGTCTCGGATGAGACATAACACCTCCAATTGCATCCCCCACCCCCCACCCCCACCCCACCCCCCACACCTGGGCCTTGATGCTCGCCAAAAACCTACACCGCCGGCGGAACTTCAGCACCACTCGGTTGTCGGCATAGGTTCATGACACCCGAAGACGGAAGGGAGTGTGTTGTTGAAGGTTTTCGCGCCAGAACTTCAGCACCACTCGGTTGTCGGCATAGGCTCATGACATCCGAAGACGGGAGGGGAGGGTGTTGTTGAAGGTTTTCGCGCCAGAACTTCAGGACCTCTCCGCTGTCGGCATAGGCTCATGACATCCGAAGACGGGAGGCGAGGGTATTGTTGAAGGATTTCGCGCCAGAACTTCAGCACCACTCCGCTGTCGGCATAGGCTCATGACATCCCAAGATGGGAGGGGAGGGTGTTGTTGAAGATTTTCGCGCCAGAACTTCAGCACCATTCGGCTGTAAGTTCAAAATGTTGGTAGCTCACGAACAACCTTCAATTGCACATTCAAACGGTCTGGGGTACACGGAAGGCTAGCGCGGGCATAATACGGACATATTTCAAAAGTCTAGTTCGTCCTGTATCCGCCGATGCCAAGAGCATCATTTATCATCGTTGCAGCATGTTGATTTTAAAATTGTTCTCAGTGGCGCCATCTGGAGAGTCGTTAACCATTGTACAGATTTCATGTTTCTTCGATAGCAAAAGAAACAATGAAACTTCGTAAGTAAAAAATAAAAATACTCGAAAATAACTGCCGTAGTGTTTATTACCACTTCGCCAATTGGTAAATCAGAGACCAGTGGTCCAAGGTAGCGAACGATCGTTGAAAGAGGCGACTGGACCCCAACTCCACGGAGGAGCCACACTTACATTGCCCGCAGATTAGAGTATTAATATAGTGATTGTTGCAATGAGACAAAACCTGTACTCCTGAGTATGCTTCTTGAGTTAGGCGTTCGACGTGTCTTCGCCACCGCCTCGCACACCATTTACCGAGGGGAAGACTTGTCACCGGAAGGTCCAGTACTTGGGATATACACTGCTGCCTACGGTGCACACCTGCCTACACACAAACTATCTATCGGTAATCCAACTTTGCATTTAGGCCTATGCTAACTTTCTGAAATACAGGCTGTTGTGCGTAATAGTTCAAAACCCTCAAAGTATTATCAGGAAAACAGAACCATTGTCAATGAATAATGGGTCATTCATATAGGAACAGTTCCACGTACACTCAGGCATGTGGTGCCGGAGTGATCCTAAATGTGGTTTGTGGCCTACACCGTCTTGCGGCTGTGGTGAACATCGACTGATTCTCGGCCCGACGTGTGGCGCCACTCATACATGGCCACACTTCTTCGCATAGTCTGCGTAGCGCCTCTAGGGAATGATTCGGGAACCAGATTAGGAACCAGATTACAGAGAACGACGGGCCGGTGTCGCTGGCCCCGATTCCGCTGTGCCAGGATTCCGCAAAATGCATACTACGCATGCGTGCAGGCGCAGTTGACAATTTGATCTGATGTGATGTCACGCAGTTGACAGCCGTGCCAGAAGTATCCGTGTTTTAGTTTATGGGAATTTCGTTGGTTTTTTAGTTCTACATGTTTGAAGAAGGCCTCCTTTGGCCTGGAGTGTCCCTGATTTACAATGACCAGGCTAGTCGTTAGGAATTTAGGTGAGAGAAACTAGCAAGAATCAAACATTATCTTGAGCATGGTACACATATCCCAGGTATCTAGAAGCGTATGAAGAATGCAATAAAGAAGGCGACCAGGGTCACGGACGACAAGTACGTAGCAGACGGTGGGTAAAGTGTTAGCGATTCATAGCCCTAACTAGTAATCAGTTGACGTAGTGCAACTAAATATAAAGAAATATTTCCCGAAAGGACCAGGCTATTCACACAGCTGTTCAAATTATTACAATTATACTCGTGAGAGTAAGTCTTTCTACATGATGACTTTACAGTTTCATCAAAACATAGAACAGACTGCCACGATATATGTGTATGCCAACTCTCTGAAACATTTTCTGTGAACAGTTTGCATAGTAACTGTTACAATAGTTGTGTTGAGTGAAGTATATATAAAACAATCAAATACAAATCGCACAAAAGCCGACTACAGTCCCAAAACCGTGTATCCTATCCGCTGTGTAAGTCCTTCCATGTCATGCGGTCAGTATAAAAGATCAGACACTATAATGCTAAATGTTTGTCTAAATTAGTTGATTTGTTTTATCCTCTGCTGCATGTCAGAGAGCTGAAAAATATCGTATACAAAGTTGACGATAGGTTGACTCAGAATCCCAAGCCAACGTCTTTGCTGCAAACTGTATGACACGTTATTTTTTTTTAAGGAAACGTAAGGAGAATATCATCACCGACATGAGCACTAATGAAGAAACGACGATCAATGGTGGATAACGGCAACCGTAAAAACCTAACAGAGTACGCAGGAATATGCAAGACCATCACAACGAAAACAAAAGAGGACATCAGAAAGTATAAGCATTATTAGTTATGTTTCTTTATATGCTATATTTAGCCTAATCAATCCAAGGATTTGATTTCCTTTTGAAGTTGCAATTCCACACTGCTCTGAAACCTTCATGTCAGCACTAATTGTCAGTCCTAAGTCTTTTTCTTTTAAAGTAGTACTTAATACAGTTCCCCCCATTGTATATTCTACATATTCGTTCCCATGTCCTGTGTGAAGCATGTACATTTCCCAAAATTGAACAACATTTGCCACTTTTCAGACCTTTTGATCAACCTGTCAATATCATCTTGTAAATGCTGTCTATCTCCATCACTTTTAATCCTTCTAAACAATTTTGTATCATCTGCAAATTTCAACACCTTTCTAGCTATATCATCGTCCAAATCGTTTATATATATTAAGAATAATATAGGTCCCAGTACTGATCCCTGTGGAACCCCACATAAAACTGATTTCCAGTTTGAAGCCTCCCCATCAACAACTGCCCGTTGTCTTCTGTCAATCAGCCATTTTTCTATCCAGTTAATTATACCATTTCCTACGCCATGAGCCTTTAGTTTAAGCAGTAATCCTTGATGTGGCACTTTGTCGAAAGCTTTTTGAAAATCTAAGTAGATGATATCTACTGGTGATCCCTCGCCTACCCACTTAGTGATATCTTCCAAAAAACATAACATATTTGTTAATATAAGATATAACTCAAAACAGATTTTCAGTTTGAAGCCTCCCCATCAACAACTACCCGTTGTCTTCTGTCAATCAGCCATTTTTCTATCCAGTTAATTATACCATTTCCTATGCCATGGGCTTTTAGTTTAAGCAGTAATCTTTGATGTGGCACTTTGTCGAAAGCTTTTTGAAAATCTAAGTAGATGATATCTACTGGTGATCCCTCGTCTACCCACTTAGTGTATCTTCCAAAAAACATAACATATTTGTTAAGCATGACCTCAAAATATCTTCCAAAAAACATAACATATTTGTTAAGCATGACCTCGCTTTTAGAAACCCATTTGAGATAGGTTTATCAAGTTATGTTTAGCAAGAAAATCCACCATGTGATCTATAATTAGTCTTTCTAATAATTTACAAATCACCGATGTTAAACTCACTGGTCTATAATTATTTGACTTGTTTCTCGAACCTTTTTTAAATAACGGTATGACGTTTGCTTCTTTCCATTCTAAAGGAACCACTCCCTCTTCTAATGACAAGTTGAAAACTGTTGCAAGCGGTATGCTAATTTGTTGTACAATTTCCAATAGTAGTTTGTGTGGAATACCATCCACTCCAGGTGATTTATTATCCTTTATAGCCCTAATTTTCTTAGCTACCATTTCTGGGGTTACAATTAACTGTCTTAAATAGTCTGATTCTGCCCCCTTGAACTTAGCCTCTGGTACTGGTAGTGAACTAATGTCTTCTCTGGTAAACACTGAACTAAAATACTCATTCAGGTCTTCTGCCTATAAGAATCGCTCTGATATTATATTTCCAGCACTATCTTCTAGAGGACCGACCTTATCCTGAACTTTCTGTTTGCTTCGAACATACGCATAAAAACTCTTGCTGTCATGTTTTATATTACAAGCTAATTTATGTTCATAGCTTCTCTTTGAATTTCTAATTTCGGCTGTAGCTTGGTTTAGTGCTTCTTTTTAAATGTTGTAGTCTTCGTCATTTCCAGTACGTCTACGTGACTTCCACATCATATGTTTATACTTAATTTTTCTAATGTCTTCTTTCGATAAGTGTTTCTTTTTGGACCGTTTCCCGTGTTTTTAAGGGAACAAATTTGACGATGATGCATTCAAATTCACTGTTTAAGATATTCCAACATTCTGTGAGGACAAAACTATGTCTAACACATTCTCTCCCCTGGTTGGTTCTAGCACATGTTGAGAAAGGAAACTATCTTGTACTAAAACTAAAAACTAGTGGTCCTCACTTCCCATACTCTGTAGAGATTTCCATTTTATATGCCCATGGTTAAAATCCCCCATAATAACACAGTCCCGTTTGCTCACTTCCCTTATAGTGTTTTTTGTATGTGTTCATTCTCTCCTATGCTTATGTTTGGACTTCGATAAACTAATCCAACCGTTAACGTTGAGTTTCATGTAAATATGTTACACCAAACAGCTTCTTCGCAATCTGCTTCTCTGTCTAATTTTATTTCATAAGCCTGGAAAGATTCTTTAATATATAACATAACTCCACCTCCCCTTCTTCCTATTCTATCTTTCCTAAACATTACATAACCTGTCAGACCCAATTCAGCATCTGATATATCGGTGGTTGCCCATGATTCGGTTATACCTATTATGTGACGGTCAATATCTTCTACCATAATGTTTAGTTCATTTCTTTTGTTTACTATACTCCTTGCATTTAAACAAACACATTTATATCCAGCTTCAGAACAGTTTTCCAGAATGTTCTTTGCTGAATTATTTGTGTTGTCTTTATCTATGCCTCCAGTTTCAGACTTCTCTGCGAGTCCCCCCTTGGAATCTAGTTTAAATAGATGCAACCTGTCCCACTGTCAACAGATCGCAGCAGATTCTCTGAGAATACTGCTGCTACTAATACTGCATTGTGCCCTCTGGTTATACTGCCTTCTTTCATTTTGAAGAAAATATTTCTATCAATATCCTCATAACCATTCAACATCTTAAAAACTTTTATTTGGTCTCCTCTTAGTCTCCCAGTCTCTAGTGTTGTAAACCCACATTATAATTATGCGTCTTTCATAACCAAGGTCTTTTTGTTCAAAAATCAACTTAGTTGCTCTTCTTTCTAGCTTGTCTATGTCCTTCTTACGATTTGGCCTCCATGCTTGTATACAATATTCCAAATGTGATCTAAATACTGCGTTGTACAATCGTACAATTAGCTGTTTCTCCTTATATGTGATGTTTATCATAATTAGCCCTAGTATTTGGTTACCCTTTGAAGCAGGAATTCTACATTGCTCCCAAATGTTCATGCCAGCACTATCCGTTAATTATATTATTCTTTGTTCATATTTCCATGTCCTATGTGGATGCATTTACACTTCCCAAAATTGAAAAACATTTGACATTTTTCAGATCTTTTGACCAATTTGGCTAGATCTTCCTATAAAGTGTGTTTCTCTGCAACTGTTTTAACTGTTCTGAACATTTTTGTACCGTCTGCGAATTTCAGTATTTTGCTTGATACATCATCATCCAAATCATTTTATATATCAAGAATAATATTGGTACCAACACAGACCCCTGTGGCTCTCCACTCAAAACTGGTTTCCATTTAGAAATCTCCCCCTTTACTATTACTCTCTGTCTTCTGTTTGTCAACCATGTCTGTATCCAACTGATCACATCATCCCCTATCCCATGGGCTTTTAGTTTAAGAAACAGTCTTTGATGTGGAACTTTATCATATGTTTTCTGAAAATCTAAGTAGACAACATCCACTGATGACCCATCATCTAAACACTTTGTAATTTCCTCTAAAAAATATGAGAGATTGTTTAGACAAGAACTAGCTTTTAGGAACCCATGTTGAGATTAATTTATTAATTTGTGTTTTACAAGGAATTCCACCATGTCAGCGAATCTACACAAAATGGCGCTGCAGGGAATTAACTCAACTCTTACAGAGGGCGCCACACACATACATCACGTTCGTAACACAACATGTTAATCACTGTTGAATTGTTGAATTGAACTTTTCACACAGCCCATTTCCCATGGGATGATATGGTGTACTTCGGTTTTTTTCAATCCCTCCAAGTTGACAGAGTTCTTTGATGACCTGACTATCAACATTTCTACCCTGGTCAGAATGGAATCTCTGTAAAAAACATATTGTAGAAATGTCATACAAAGCTTTCGCTGTGGCAGTCAGTTTGATTGTGTGTGGGAACAGTCTGCGTACCGATTGAAGTGGTCAGTCATGACAAACACACTTTCAATCCAGCTTTTTGATTTTTCCAGGGTCATGTAATCGACATAGACAATTTCCAATGGCTGGTGTGTGCGGACGTTCACCAGTGATGCACGATCTGTGTAGACGTTCCTTCTTATACAGGGTTCACATGTTTGTAGTCTCTTCCGCACATCTTCTGTCATATCGTGCCAGAAGAACTAACCAGGTCTAGGGTCTTTGTTCTTCCAAATAGGCCTAACTGATCGTGCAGACCCGTCATAGCTTCATCTCTTTTTGTAGCTGGAACGAGTCTTCACCATCCTTGTTTACTCTCTTTCTGCGAAGAACACCATCTCGTCTACAGAGCTTATCCAACTCTTTATATTATATATTGAACTCTGGTGATTCTTCCTCTAGTTTGTGCTGTTAATCTATGCTTGGTTTGCTACCTTGTCTCAGCAGCGTTAACATCTTCTGAATCACCGAATCTTCACTTTTGATGAGCTCCCACTTATTGTCATTAATCTCTAGCCACATAAGCCTACATCGGGCGTCACTCTCGCTGTTCCGCTCTCCGGTTGGAGTCGAGCGATAATAATCCGCCACCTATAACCAGGTGTAATCAGCGTTTATTGTCAGATAGTCCCTACTGGTAAGTGTGCATAGACTCTACCCATATGAACACCTAGCCATGTGGTGGCGAAGGTGCCAAGGGTACCATTTTTAACGAGTATCTCTCCAGTGTTGTAGTTCTAAAACATGGCAAAAGATATACATATATATATATATATATCATGTCCATAGTTGAAAACTATTGTTGTTTTAGAACTACAACACTGTTATACATATATGCTATATACATATATATATATATATATATGTGTGTGTGTGTGTGTGTGTGTGTGTGTGTGTGTGTGTGTGTGTGTGTGTGTGTGTGTGTGTGTGTGTGTGTGTGTGTGTGTGTGTGTGTGTGTGTGTGTGTGTGTGTGTGTGTGTGTGTGTTTGTATAGCCTATTTTGTGCAATGGGAATTAACACTCGGATTCGAGGTAGTCATTACCATAACATTATGAAGTTGGTGGTTGGTGCAACACGTCATTGTTCCGTGGTAGCTTTAGGGTAGCTGTACTGTTCACCTCTTCTTTCAGCTTCCACTATTGGCTACCATTCGGCGAAACGACAAGCAAAATAATTCAGATTTGTAAGCCAATATATATGTCTGCCTATCCTAAAACAAGACTTCAATTGTAACAACTTCGAGATAACCGACGGATACTGGTCACCGTGAGGCACCAAGCTAATTGGATGGGAATCTCGGAACAGCGCTGTGCCCCATAAGTAGGGGCAATGCTCACAACACACTGATGTGTTGACATATTCTGCCGTTGCACCAACACATGTTCCAGCTATGGGCAGGTAGCAACCTTTGTGTTGTGCTCGTAGACTCGTTGGGCTAAGTGCCTTTAGTGGTAGCACTTCAAATCCGTAGACGCTGGGAACTGCCCTGCTCTTACGACAACCTACTGCAGTGTGCGAGACTCCCATCCGTCTTGGATTGTCCCTTGGATTGTCCTTACTGATGGATCCAGTCTGACATAACCAATAGTAACAGAATCACCAGGACTGAAAATATGAAACGCTTCTCAGACTAAGCAGTAACTACACATGTTGGCGAACACTAGGGCCCAATCAGACAGTGTGGCAAGGAAGGAGGGGTTCGTTAATAGGGGTAATCTCAATACATGAAAGAGGAAATCTACACTTAATGAAGGCATCATCTCAACAAATATTTAACGATAATTAAAGGGATTCTTTGAGAATTTTAATACCTTTGTAATGTACGCAATTATTAGGTAATCCGGATAATATGATTATTTCACGTAATTGTATGCCTTTATTTCATTAGAACTATGTTTTATTAATCACTAATGACCCTGACAATATATCGAAAAAATCACTCTGCGTACGCGGAGTTTCTACTTTGGGCCCACCTTCACAAACCGTATAAGGCATACTCATGAATATTCGGAAATGTCCGTCAGACTTCGATTAGCTACGGCAAGTTAATAGATGCAAGAAATACGTCATCCACATGTGTGTATTTGGATTAGCCACCGCCATGCGAATGAGTCGTGACCAATAAAATGATCAACATGAAATGTGGACCAGCTGCTGTTTATATCACAGATTCAGCAAAGTAAAGAAGGAAAATATATGGAATAAACGGAGAATGAACGTAGCAACAGTTCATGACAGACGGATTGATTTAAAAGAAAAAACACCACCTCTCCATGCACGAAGCCGCCGATGGCGACGCCGATGTCATATCGAATGATTGGCATTGTTTTTGTTGGCATATAAAAAACTATGGTACTATCATGTTCATTTTATACTAGGTACATCTGGCTATACATTTTGAAATGAAGTTTTAATTAAACGTTTAGATAACAGAAACTTACTGAAGCCGAGAAACATTCTATAATGAAACCATTTTATTTGCACCATAAATCCAGCTGCTATTTCCATAAGCAATATAAATACATTACACATCACTGATGTAATCTACAGTATTAACATAGGACAGGTGGTTATGTACTTTCCTATCTACGTAAGGTTTTCTTTTACTAGTTTTAGTTTGAAAAATGTAGATCTATAAAGAGCATAACATTATTGTCGACAAAATATTAAAATCTATTGCGTCAGTGTAAAAACTTATTTTATTTTGTACTGGGAGTGCAATAATTATTTGTTCTGTCCATCATTTAGAGTAAAAGATATTGAATTTGTTTCTGTCGAACTCCCGTTTCGATAACAAATAAAATGGACATTGTATGATGGAAATAAAATTATAAAATTACAAAACTTTAAAAGTAACGCATATTCTAAAACACAGTTTTCAGTCATCATTGATGTATTTAGCTTAAGAAGATCCCTAAGACATTTTGAATATTGTTGAACATTTATATTTTATGAATTTAAAAATTTATTGTAAAAGCAACTTTGTCAACAGCTTTGTATACATTACTCCCAGTATAATTCACTTAACACAGACTTGTTTCAACAAATGTTGAAGAATATGCTGCAGAACACAATCCAAACATGATGAGCATAAGAAAGCATGAATATTATTACGTATTCCTACGTTTCAACATTATGACGGGATGATGTGCATTTGGATACACAAATCGATCGATTGCACAAATCCATTTGAAACGTAGTTATGTACATATTCCCAGCAGAAGCCACACGGAATTAATGTGGCAGAACAAAGTCAGACATCTTCTTATGTCAGGTGACGCATTGTCCAATTAATGGCAGTGTTAAGTACAGCTCTTCAATTTCCTCTTTCCATCAGCTCAGCTATTTCCAATGTTCCTGCAAATAAAGAAAGTTGAATTTATGAAACTGAGCCTAAATATGAGTTAACTACCTTAACACTGTGCATATTAATTCAGTTTATATATTGGATTATGGGACTTTTCACGAAGTCTACAGCTGGCTAAATGGAAAAGAAATACAAGAGAACCTTGTTATGTTGATTCAGTCAGACTAACATCCCAATCCAATTACTTTGGCCAAATTTAAATTTGCCTCTACATAATTACCTGTACGCAATGGTCATATACAGTGCACTCCAGATAACTTGAACTCACACAAGTGAATTTTTGCTGAGTTAAATCAATCTTTTCCACGGTCCAGGGCAAAGGTCCCAATAAGGGGACCTTCTGATAACTTTCTAGTTATCAGAAATTCCACTTATCAGTATTGTCATGTGTCCCTGGAAGTTCGACCTTATCCAGAGTGCACTGTATATTTTCCTTTATTCTTGTTCAAATAATTAATGTGGGCCATTCTCGTGAAACGTGGAAAATAACAGTAAAGTACCATGTCAAAAATAAATGTTTAATTTGTTTTTAACGAGTACTATTACTATAAAATGTGCTATTCACATGAAGCAGCGCAACTTGATCTGATGTATTATTAGATTTTTTATAATATATTCATGGATAACAACTTATGTACACTAGAGTGCAGATCTGCTGGTGTCTAAAATTCGTGCATCGCAAAATTCCGTGTCAACATGGTATTGTGTACTACACACCTAAGTAAAATTTTACATTGAATGATGACATGCCAGCCAGGTTTACTGGCAATCGTAGCTGTAGCATTAAACAGAGTCTGTGAACGTACGAATCTCACATTTTTATGTTTCGGTTCAAATAAGTGGGTAAACGGGGACTTTTAAAAAACGGTTGACTAGAATTTGGAAAGGCAAGACCCGTAGTGGCGTAGACACACGTACCCAAATGACAGATTTAGGCAAACAAATTACATCCACGACCAGGTTAATAATCTTGCTATGGTTGCATATACTGATATTTTAGCGTGCAGTTTCGTTCACTGCATGTCAAATATTGGACAATGCAGTTTTATTAACTAGAAAGACGAGATCTTTGCCTAAGGCTATGTTAGTTATTGTAGTTGAGGCTCGACAGACTCAGTGACAGTCCCAGCGGTAGCTGACACCGACTGCAGCCGTCCGTGTCAGCGGACGTTATAATTCTATTTAATCGAAACATTACTCGGCTGACGGCATTGGGAAGCAGGGTAACCAAACAGTGCATACGCTTCCTACATTTATTTTAAAAAATAGCTGTCAATATGCATATATCTACACATTGCTTACTTACAATGTCATTGCATGAATCAACTCATCTCGGAAACTAACTTGTCCACTATGTGTGTGACGTCAACGGTCTGTGTGTGGTTCACTGCGCGTGCATGAATATTCATTATACGCGGGCTGCAGAATTAATCATCCACGTGGCAGCAAGCTCAAAATGATTCGCGTATACACAACTGTTTATTGTTTTTTTGCGCAGATAACACCCAAATTATGCGTAAACATGCAAGACATAAGTAGCAGAGAAAGTACTTATGGGAAATTAATACGTTTTGATACGGTACACCTCGAATGCATATTAGCTTACAAAGAATCCCTTTAAGACATGCTTTCAAATGAAATACCTAACCATCATTGTATCACATTAAGGAGTCACATCAAAGAAAGTAGTGGACATCTCAAAATGCAGTGTTAATGAGTGATGTTATAAATCTACTAGACAAACTGAAGGGTAATCTAAAAAAAAAAAAAATAAGAATCAGCTGAAACAACTAAAGGGATAATATAAAAAATAAGTTACGTTTAATCTAATTCAAATCATCTAAACTGTTAATGAGCATATACAATAATTTTAAATATGACTGAAATTATGGAATTATATAACATAGTTTAATTAGTAATTTTAAAACGAGTCATTAATCAATAATTTATTAATGAACTAGTTAATCCTATCTAAACATTACGCGGCCATATAATAAAATCGAGATAACTGGGACGATCGTACACCGTGCGGTTCGTTGTCTATCTCGTGTTTATATGTATCAGGTTTCATTTATTATTGATAGCTTACTTATTGTTGGTCGCAGTATTAATATTATTATTCCGGTATTAAATTATTTATATACACCGTCGTTGTGTTTTTCTATTAGGTCAACCGTAATTCACATGCTTTGAATACTCTAAAATATATAGAAATCTAGGTAGATTTCTACCTAGATTACAAGAAATCTAATCGCCACCGGAACGAGACATTAATGTACGTTTTTTTATAGCTAGCTCTCTCTCTCTCTATCTCTATCTCTCTCCCCTTCTCCCTCCCTCTCTCTTATTTGGGCTACTCACCCGTTGATGTTTTATGCCCTGCATTGAGTGTTATTTATACCTGACCCAAAACAAATGATAAAATATCCAGTAATATGATTTTTTTTTCTTATAGTGTATTTTCTTATTTACCTATGGGTACATGTATCCTCGCATGCACGTATGACTACTTGTATCAATGTACGTCTACGTGTATTTGAGTTTAACTACCTGCATACGCACATACCTTCTTGTATAAATGTTTTCCTGTGTATCTACCTAATACGCATGTGTTCTTGTGTACGTACAAGTGCAATGTTGTACGCACTACTGTATAGGTGTACATGTTTACACGTAGACTTGTGACTACATATGTCAATGTCCAAGTAGCTTTTCATTTTGTTGTTAAGTGTGAAACAATACCTCCTGTATATGCATCTTTGCGAGCCACTATAAATAAATGAGCACCAAAAAATCAAACATTTTCATACACTATGTCAATCTAATAAATGTTGCTTAAACAAAGATATTTTCCACTCTCATAACACATACACGATTTCTTCGATTGACTAACAATTATTATACGCTTTTAATAACGATGACAAATAATTTACAGAGTTGTTTCACATTTTTACAAACACTAAATCAACAGCGGAAGAAAGATGTTATAGTGCAGTAAAGCAGGTACGTGCTGTCAAAATACATGCAACAAAAGCAGCTTACAGCAAAGGTTTAGATATTTGAATAAGAAATAACGGCAGAGAGAGCCACTAATTAACCATGTACGCCGGTTAAAATGCTCAATGTCACTTACACATTACAGCTAAGCAACACGAATATGTTACTGTGTCACAAATTTCTCGTGGGCACACATCCATTGTATTTACAAAAAAACAAATTCCGTGATCAATCCACAGCATTTCAACCAGGAAACATAGTCACCCGGGAAGCATGATATGTTGCATTGATGTAATATTATTACGCTGTATTTTTGATATTATTTGATGACTGCTACTTCTTAAATGCACAGCAGTGTCACAGGACTTCAGCTCGCCGATTCGTTCAGAAGATGCCATGGTCTTGAACACAGACTGTTCCCTCCAAAATGGGAATTCTCCTACAAAACAAGGCGTAATAAAACTACACCAGTGCTACAGGTGGCAGTCCCCATCCAATGTCAATGGAGCATATCACTGAATGACTGAATGAATTTATTCAAGTGATCTGCTCAAATATATATTCTCAGGCTAATGTCACCATATTGCGCCTTACTCCCACATTAACCTTATGTGTTATTCAAATAGATAAGCTGCTGTAACATAGCTGAACTCTCTAAGTATACACTAGGTTTGTGTTGGATATAATCAAATCTGCCCAAGGAATACAGAACCAAGCAAATCACAGCACACAAATTGCTTCAGCCATATACCACTGTGTGTGCGTTCCCAAAGCTAATGCCACCCGGGCAATTCATTAAGTGAATGAAAAATATTTGTGTGAAAGAATCTCCGCATTACTTAATATCGGATGGTTTGGATGTTGTTCGATTCGATATCAGTCTGGCTTCCATGCAAAATAGTCTTACGCAGTTACTAACTACGATACGCTTCCCTGTGGCGTAATTTCAAAACATCCCAATGTTCTTGTGTATATTCTTCGATTGTCTGTCTTGAATTACGACTCTTGTCAGGATCGTGATCGCGAAATCGTTCTTTGGATAACACGCATTAGGTGTACGTCACCGACTCTAATATTCTATTAGCTACAGACTGTATGTATGTTTCAAGAGACTGCTTACAAATATATGTCTTGAGATTGCGGGACGGGAGACACAGAAGTGTGCTGTTTCGTTGACTTTGGACCCATGAACGAGAGCAGAACAGGAATGACTAAAAGTCTGTGGAAAGCTCCGAGAGATATTACCAAGAACATTGTCTTGAAGAAAGCACGGAATATGTAAGAGGCAGAGAAACCCAGGGACACCACTCCAAGTATCGTCGACAGCGCCCCCTGTGCAACTGGGTAGCCAAGGGCCTGTAGTGTATTGCGCATGCGATCGTTGCCAGTGTCGCCCTCTGCTGACACGAAAGCGTACGTGATATGCGCCGAGAAGTCGACGCAGAAGCCAATGCACATGATGATGTTGATCATGGAGATCGTATCGAGGTTGACTCCCCACCAAGCCATGTAACCTATGACCCCGGTACAGATGGACACGATGCTGAATGTCACCCACAAACTGCACACCGGATGCGGTATGAGCAATAGCGATACAATAAACATGGCGGCCGTTGCGATTAACATATTCTGTCGCATATTCGGCCAGACCGCTACGTATTGATCGTAATATATGAAGGCAGGGTGAAAGACAGTCACGTTGAGTCCCGGATGCGCATCCGCAATTTCTCGAGCTTTCAGCATCATCTTGCTTTCACGTACGGATGTGTCCATGTTTTTTGAATACACAATGAATCGTGAGTACTTCACCTTTCCGGAGACGACTTTAATGTCGAGTTTGTAATCATTGTAGTTTTGCAAAAATCTGTCCAAAACTTACGAGAAATTGTCTGCGACTACGATTTTTTTTCGGATGAATGAAGAAAAATCTCGAGTCAAGGCATGCGTGAAACCTTTGCCTTGGAAGTATTCAGATGCTTCGAATTTCTTGATGAACGAGTCAATGTTTCGTCTTTCGCTCTCCTTCCACAACTCCAGTTCTGCGCCGACAATGACGTTGACGGCAGGCCCGTATTCCCGGAAATACTTGATGTCATACTTATAGTAGTCTGCGACATACGATCCATCGCCAGCCAGTCTGTCTAGAGAGATACCCTCCTCGACACGTACACAACCCCATATGGCGAAGGCTATGTACGCCAGGTAGACGTGCAAGAGAAGTATCTTGAAGGGTCGGGTCGACAGTAAACGTCCCCAGTAGTCGCGGAAGAAGGTCATTGCCCAGACTTCACCCTTGTTCGTGTCTACTTTCGTCTCCTCTTCCGGGTATCCTCCGGTGCAAAACAGTCGGAAGAGGACGTTGCGATGACCTGTAACAATGTGAACGTAAACTATGTAACTACGATTATAATTGATGTAATCATTCTCTACCGTTATATAATTATATTGAGTAATGTAATGCAATTAATTGCCTTAAGAACAATACTGCGATAATATAAGATAGCACAATTCAACGAAATAATTGTACGTATTTATATTAAATAAATGTATTATATGAGTTATTACTTTATTATAGCAGATAAAGCAGGGGTTCACAAAAAGGGTGTGCAATATTTCACCGGTTGAATAAAGGTGGCTAAGTTAGGGCACTGATGATATGACAAAGAAGCGTGGTACTTAGCAACATCATATTTCCCAATATTAAACGATAAAAACACGAATAGGTGGAATAAAATGGTATGGATTGAAAATATGAAGAAGTAAACCGTTGATGGAACCGAGAAGGCTACGCAGTTTATTGCGACAATAATAAAACAATCATCACATGACAATCATAATCATCTCCACTATTATCATCATAGTAATCATTATCACCATCACCATCACCGTTATCATTATCATCATCATCATAATCGTTGTCACTATCGTAACGATCACCACCATTATCAACATCATCATCATCACTATCGTCATAACCATCGTCATCATCATCAACATCACCATCAACATCATCATCAACTTAACTATCAAAACCATCATCAACACCATCATCATCACCGCCATCATCACCTGCTTGTGACTTGGGCACTGCCTTCATGCATGTGGCCGCGTGAAGGTTCCGCTCTTCTCGTTTCCCCATCAGCACCATGCAGGCGCCGAAGAACGTGATCTGATAGAAGTAATCGAATAGGACAGCGATGACCGTATACGTGCAGAATATGCGAATGGACCGGAACTGCGTGATTGCGCCGATGCCAAAGGACAGGGCGTCCGTGATGCTTGTGATGGTGATTGACAGCGCAGCCTCCGAGAACGTCTTGCCCATGCGCTCTTCTACCGACCATCGGAAGTCGGTCTGACGCCATGCCGCTATCATGACGAACATGTCGTCAACCCCAATACCTGCGCCGAAAATTATGGACGTCCAGTAAGTTTGTTTTATTTAATAATCATAGTAGTAAAAACATTATCAATACCATGTGAGTAACCGTTTAATTATTTTGCAGTTTTTTTGTATAATTGAGGCCTTGCATACTCTGTTCAGTAGCACTCCTTTGTATTAATTTTTCCAAACGAGTCTGCAGTGTTAGTTATTTAAATTAGTACAAATGTCAAACTAGGACAAATTACCATTATCCCCATGGAGCTGTGAATACACAGACGCAGAAGAGATTTTCAAAAGTATTCGTACATAACGTTTAACAAACATTTTGGTAAATTAGAATTGTCTGCAAAGCTGCGCTTGTTTTAAACGATTTCTGAAAATTACAACCCCTAATTGATCGGTGTACTGTTTGCGTAATTCTGAAAAATTACAGAAAGGAGGCGTGCCGGTAAGAACCCATTACAGGTAAGAACTACGAAAATGTCGAAAACATGGGTCGTAGATGAAGCACTGAAAGTTTCACCCCGAGATACAAATCGCCAAAGAGGAACACATTCAAATGGTCACATACTTAAACATGTACCCTAGTTCGATTATAGGTAAATTGTCCTTTCTAATGTTATTTAGCATTACTTAATCACCACATATGTATATCATTTGGCCATTATAATACGATAAATACATAGGAGAAGGCACGTATCACACATATGCGACGACACTTATTATCATAGTCTACACATGACACAATTTCGAATAATATTGTATACGCAAAGAGGCTTTTGAGAAGTTATTAGTACATAGTACACCAGATGGCAGCACTACCGCGTCACAAATCTCACAAACCAATATGATGATAATAACACGTACTTCATAATTGTCTTTTTTAGCCACAAAACTACAAAATTACTGATAATATTAATAGGAAAATTATCGAACGTCCCCGTGCGATTGAGTTAGCAATGCGCTGCGTGTTACCGTAGAAGAGCTAGTGGTTTAAAATATTGATAGTTTGCGCAAACCTTTGTTCCGAGTGTTGCAAAAAAGGCGTATCACATTAATAATGACCAGTAGATCAGTAGGGGAGAGTTGGGACCCATGGGCCTTGTTTTACATTGTTAGCTATATAACAGAAAGTTGTGCATCTTTCAACATGGAAATTGTTATGTCGGTGACCTATGTATGTCCTCTAAAACGGTCTACAAAGGAATCGGGCTCTGATTTGTCAAATTCAAGGTATATGCAATTAGCAGAGGCATGTGTCGTTGCTCAAGGGACCCCAAGAGTGGGGTCCTTTAGCCACTATGATGGGTCCCTTGAGCCATAATACCAATGTTACTTTAAAAACAGACTAATGAGTTGAACATGTAATTTTTATTACAATAAACATGTGTGGTACATATGATGCACTTTATCTAACTTACCTTATACTATAAATTACATTCATGATTAATTGTAGCATTGGAAACACTAAATGTCAGGCATACCAACTGCCTAATTTGTATTGTTACCCAAAGTAACTGCAAATTGTGTTTTACTTATCGTAACGCCTCAACCTACTTGATGTAGATGTGTTAAAGGTTTACAGAAAACCGCTTTATACCTGTAGTTCTCTTGGTAGGACATTTATATTCTATCGGTCTTTGAAGCACTACCTTTACTGAAGTTACATGCACAGCATGGATGTCCTCGACAACCGGATCTACATAGGCATTTTCTATCTTGTATGCCTACTGGAAGAAGCGAACTTCAATGTCTCCGTTCTCATCTTCCCCATCCAACACCAAGCCGATGTAACGAACGACTGTCTTTTTTCCACAACTACATAGGCGTCTTTCTGAACGTGGAGATCTCCGTGGTGTTCATTTATCTTGTAATGTTCCACGTCCGTGTCTTGTATGTCCTGTTCGTCTTACCTGCCGTTGTCGATGTCTGTGTATCCTGTTCTTGATCTGCTCGCGTCCGAATCACTGTGTTTGTCCTGTGCGAACGGTAAGCATTTGTCTTCGCCCTCTTCGGTTTTGTAACACTGTTTACCATTCTTCTGTTTAGTATCTCTTCCTTCTCAGGAGTGTCGGTGATGATGGCAGATTTTCTTTTTCTCCATTTTGTTGCAGTTCTTTTTCGTGGTGCTGCCGTCGGGTATGGCAATATGTCCTCAAAGGTGAACCTCTCGCGTGACTCGGGAGGTCCTTGACTGGTCGATGGTGCAGGTGATCCCTGACTAGTCGATGGTGCAGGTGATCCCTGACTAGTCGATGGTGCTGGTGATCCCTGACTAGTTGATGGTGCTGGTGCTGTTGCTGTCTCTGTGTATT
This sequence comes from Escarpia spicata, assembly GCA_963995525.1. Lineage (NCBI taxonomy): Eukaryota > Metazoa > Annelida > Polychaeta > Sabellida > Siboglinidae > Escarpia > Escarpia spicata. Next base: position 34,186 of record CAXEFP010000061.1, read on the forward strand.
TTCGTCAACGCATCTGTCAGTGATAGCTGCCGACAGGAACACATCGTCGGGGAATATATTCCTGTTCATGGGATAGATGCCGGTTGCTTTAAATACTGACGTTATGTTGCAGTGTGAGAACGTTTTGCCAAACGCTCGCCCACTCAGTTCGGCAACATCATAAATCGTGATTGTCTTACATGGATGTGAGAGCATCCAAGAATCGCATGCCGTGTTGAAGTATCGTTTAAAGGGCTCAAACACTCCTACATCTAAGGGCTGCATTCGATGACTACAGACAATAGACATCCCATTTTGTTGCGCCATTTCCACCACCTCTACAGAATTGTGGCTTTCGCGGTTACCCATGACTAGAACTCCAGGTTTCGCTACTACCCATGGGCTCAATGAAGTACTGTAGTACCCCACGGATCAATTCAGAATTCATCCATACATATTGGGTGACAAGACTTCCAATTGGAGCCCCGTTTATCATGTGATCGCATAATTTTACGCGTGGAAATATATAAGCAGGGGGCAATGCTTGACCAACAGCATTTATACAGCAACAGAGAGTGGCAAGAGTGCCGCTTTCACTGGAAGTTACTTAACCAACCTATTTCAGTCCCTTTTGGGTCAACTTTTACGATATTTATGAACGGTTGTTAAACCAGTTTCATCTAAGTTCCATATCTGGTGCGATTCATATGCATGCCTACAGATAGATAACGCTTTCATAATTGCCAAATAACTTAGACACATTTGTTTCGTTGAAGCTAGTAACACAGCATAAACTAGTTGCCTCTGACATCCACAAACCGAGTTGGTGTCTGCACTTAAGAAAACCATACAACCAATCCACTCCCACCATTTTATTGTCATGCCATGGAGATGGGCATGTCTTTCCATTTCGTGCAGCATACTATTATGCACTTCGCCTACTATCAGACCGAATTAGACCATGAAACATCTTCGACGATGTGATCAGGTACGTTGACAAGGCTTCCTCCTCAGCAGTAGACATGCAGAACATCAAATCAACAGATAGACGGAGACATAATAAGTTGTGTTAACCATAATGAAAAAGACTTCATATAATTAACCACGGTTGTTGTGAAGAAGTAATTATAAGTGGGTTCAGCATTTTACAGCACTGAATATTTTTATTTAATTTATATTGCACATACGTTTCCCAATAATAATGTTTTATAGTTGAGCGTGATGAATAATGACCGCTCCCTTACTGGCCCTAAACTAAATACTAGCACTAATGGGTCATATATAAAGATTCAGACAATTTTAGAATGCGATATTGAACACAAACAAATATGGGATGATGTAGCACCAATCACAGGTTTCAGGCATTGACAGAACTATTATCCGTTTTTGAAAATATGTTTGTATTCATAACATTGCACTACGTGCATTAGATGTAGAACAAAAACAACAAAACACGCCAGATTTACTCAAACAAAATTTATAGGTAAAAACACATACCGTCGTAAATTTGCGCGCCTTCTTTCGTCCGCCATTTGTCAAAAGGCCGTGACATCGTTAGTAGCATGACGTGCATCTATAATCCATATCAAATCGCGCGAAAGGTCATTATTAACAAAGTTACAGGGGGTGGCTCAAAGCTCCCCTGTGGTCATGGATCCCAACTCTCCCCTACAGGTGGCTTTACTGGCGATCGGAAATATGACGTAATCATTTAGACATATTGCTTGACTTACCTAGTATGAGGAATGGACTAGAAGACACGATGTCTATGAAAGGAACGCCGCAGTGTAGAACGTGACCGAACGCCGAGATCACAGCGAGACCGGCCGAGAGTACGCTGAGATTTCCAAGCCACGGCTTACTGCGCACACAATCTGCGCTCATGCACGACACGATGGAGAAGGTGATGACGACAGTGAAGGTGACGGAGAACAGCGGGACGACCGCTGCTGCGTTCTTCGCCAGTTCGTCCTCCAGAGAGTGAGCGGTGAACCTTGCCACATTGATGTGTGCGTACGAGTTTGCATCGAGTGTAGACAGGAGTTTACCCTGCCAGGCTTCTGCCGCTTCGGCGTGCTCCCTGTCGGAGCGTAAATAATAATGCAACTGCCAGACTTTAGCTTCTGTGTCTCCGCCTGCGTTTTTACTGACTCCGCCAATTATGGAGCCGAGGAATATAGAGACGTTCCTTCCCAGGTTGACGGTATGGACGGGATAGGATAATGTCTTCAGGTCAATGTGCATGTCTCCGTGAAACCAAAGAAGCACGTTCGTGCGGCAAGAACCGGCGCAAAGGTCGCTGTAATTGTACGTCTTCCCAGATACCTCAACTGCAAAGTTCTGAATGTCCGCGTCAAGTTGCTGCACGTCGCGATACACATCATTATTCAGAACGTTTCCGTCTAACTCCGATGTGGTCACGATTACCTTCCCGAATTTCCCCAGCGTCGACATTCTGGTGGCGCTGAAATTTCACCGTAATCTTCTGGGAAAATGTGTTGCACGGTGTCTCTTTCGTCCTTTGACCGGGCATGTTCAGGGGTGAATAACGTTTCTACGTCGTATTCTGAGTGGAAATTGTAGAAGCCCGATGCCAGCGCCCCGGCAAGCAGCAGCGGCAGAAAGAGGAACCAAAGCGGATGTCGTGCGATGAAGCGGCCGTAAATGTTGAATGCATTACTTAACTGCTTCTCGATACAGTCGAATTGCATTGTCATGTCTTTATCTGTTAGCGTTTGAAAACCTCCGAATCGCCAGTCCTGAAACGTAGATGAAATTGAACGGAATTAGCATGTCGATAGATTTGTTTATCGCATGACGTATTGCCCAGCAAAAAGCATATCAAACTATCAATATAGATGACGCACATGGGAATCAGCCGGTATTCCATCACACGTGTTCTTGAAATATTTGTTTGCGACCAAGACAGGACAAACTTGCTTGAGCGAGAAATATATGTGGGAAACCTTGATTTAGCAGATCTCAGATGTTTTCTTTGTGACGTCAGTTTCTGGATCTGTCAAATGTGATTGTCGCAATCAAGATTAATTTAGTCATGCAGTTGAATCACATAAAAACAGTAAGGACGCAATAAACACTAAGGTTTCAATCAACGATCTGCTAGGTAATCGTGTTCCACCGGCTTAGAGACACAGCTTCCTACATTTGACTCATGGAGTCTTATATTAAGTACTAATTAACGCATGATTCATCGTCTGTTGCCAAAACATAAGTTGTTATGTACACTAGACAAGAAGCAGTATTTATGTTCCTTCTTGTACACTATCGGATTAGTGGAATCGATATTATATTGTTGGTGTATTGTGATATATCCAATTATTGAAAACGCAGCACGTCAACAACATTTCAATTGTTACACATTTCATAACAATACTACTTATTGATTAAAAGTTAAGCATAAACCGTTTCCAAGTTCGTCTTTTTTCCATCCTCAGATGAAGAATTGGTAGCTTCGTCGACATCGGATGTCTCGCTGTATTCCACTATGATATCCGACGGCATTGTGAAGTTTACTTCGGATTCTTTGAATGGTCGTCGCACGTCGATCTAAACCACACTCTGTTACACGCACTTCGTACGATGTTCTACTTCAACATCCTCGCTTTGTATTTCAATATGTTGTGATAGTCAGCAGAGTTACCATACGGTGCGCATGCGTCAAAGATGATGTTATCTCTGACACCGTTCGTTCGTTATATTTTGAAGGGACGCTGACGTTACTATATAAAGGAGTAGTATATATGTGACGACATAATAACGCAATTATTTTTTACGTCATATAAATGGTCATCTTACGTAATAACGTAATAAATGTTTTTGTATTTCAAGTTAAATGTGCCACACTAGCCGTACCCTCGATTGGAGGCGATTTCTGTCTCTCTGTGTCTTTGTATCTCTGTCTCTCTGCCTCTAATATATTAGTCTCTCCCTCTCTGTCTGTCTGTCTGTCTGTCTGTCTCTCTCTCTCTCTCTCTCTCTCTCTCTCTCTCTCTCTCTCTCTCTCTCTCTCTCTCTCTCTCTCTCTCTCTCTCTCTCTCTCTCTCTCTCTCTCTCTCTCTCTCTCTCTCTCTCTCTCTCTCTCTCTCTCTCTCTCTCTCTCTCTCTCTCTCTCTTCCCTTTCTCTCCCCCCCTCTCTCTCAATCTGTGTGTTTATCTGTCTAAATGTATACATGTCTGAATGCCTATATTTGTTTTATTTGTATGTAGCTTAGCTTTCTGTCTCTCTATTTTATATGTTCTCTCTCTTTCTATCTCTGTCATTATTTCTGTTTATACGTATATTTGTCTATCTGTCTACCTGTATGTATGTCAGTAGGTATGTATGTTTGTTTATATGTTTGTATGTTTTTCTGTCTGTCTGTCTGTCTGTCTGTCTGTCTGTCTGTCTATCTGTCTGTCAATCTCTCTCTCCTTCCTCCCTCTGTCTCTCCCTCTCGCCTTTTCTCTCTCCCTCTCCCCTCTCTCTCCCTCTCTCCCTCTCTCCCTCTCTCCCTCTCTCCCTCTCTCCCTCTCCCTCTCTATCGTTCCCCCCTTCCACGTAGTGAAACAAAACAAGTACGTGCAGTTACATACTTACCCACCACATATATTCATGCACGTACGCACGCACAATATACGCGAATATACGCATACACACTCATAGTGGAGAATCAACGTTATGTTAAATTTCATTTTCATTTCAAGGTGTTATAAAAGTTCAGTTTTCGTTTCCGCCTGATAGGCTGGAGCATAAATAAAATTGTTGGTCCGAGTGTAAAACAATTATCCCAATGGGTGGCCCTAATGAGCAACAATCAACAATCTTGAAACGGCCCTAACGTCTGAGCTGATCACCCTATTAAGAGTAGCATCATTTTATACCCAATGCCAATTTTGTGTGGAGGCAGCCATTTTAAAGTTATTTACGAATACCCTTAAAATAATTTCATTGTCACGTTAATTCTCCTAATTGTTTTCATCCTCAGACAATCAATTTAACCTCTAAACATCACCTAAACTAGACTAAGTTGCAAACGAAACCCCGAACTCCTGCCACGCAAAAAAGATACTATATGATTGATACTATATGGGAGAAAGTATATAATTTTGCATGTTTATTGCTGTCATGTCAGAGCATTATTAACAAGACGCCACCTGACGGATTATTCCTAAAACGGCCATAATTTATTAACCATTCATCCTACATCAACGTTTTATATACCAACATATTCGAATTGAGCAGTAGCAACTTTCAAGTTATGTATTTTGTGCTAAATTCAACTATATTGATGTAACGTCTTGTAATGCTAATGTTTGTTTCTCTTTGAAAAACATAAAAACATGTAATTTCGAACGGTATACTGCAAGAGTTTGTCCTGCCTATATACTGTGTCATAGCATAGTCTGCATATTAAATAGACAATTCAAATAAAAGTTAGAATAACCAGCCTCAGTAAAAAAGCAACTCATCTAATTGACGAATGAGTGGACCAGTGCTCCACATCGATAACAAAACGATGTAAGAATCCGGTCAAACACAAGTGAGTTTTTTATTGGTTTCAAGAATGCATTCCAAAATGTCAGATTTGTGGCTTCAGTTGAGGTTCACTTGTACAATGCAGGAGGTAGGGAAACATTCATACAAGAATAGAACAAACTCCTTCAGGTCGTCTTTTCGGCTCTCACACAACAATGACAGTTTGCCCGTATTGTGATTAACGTGAGCTGTGAAGTGCGCTGGATTCTCATCTTGGCCGCTCTAACTTTGTGTTATCTGTGTTATTGGATAAATTGTTTCGCTTGGTTGGTGTGATCAGATACAAGACATTCGGATTCAGCACATTTTCTACGAAGCTCCTATTCCTTCAATTCAACCTCACCAACATACGTGACGCACACATTGTTGTCCAACGTAATTGAGTCCTCATTGTGTATGTAGGTCCATGTAAGATTTCGTGCATAATGTTTGCTAAAAGCAAACGTTCCCCTGATTATGAATCTTTATGTTATATAGGTTGACAAAATTAGGGTGGCAATTTTTCTAAGCAGGATATGTTTACCTAATTCAGGATGGCCGCCAACCACACGAATTATGGATATTTTTCATCAAAATATAATTAAAAATAATTCCTTACATGTGCATAATGGTATACTGAACCATTAGCAATGAAAATATCCTTTTATATTAATGTTGGTATATTTAGTTACATGTGAAACGTCGTAGAGGGCCGCCATGTTGAATTCCATAATGGCGGTAATAAAAACGATTTGCCTACCGTTCATTGCGTTAATATGTTCAATATACACTTTTCTCTTACCAGTGATTCTTGATATTCTCACAGTATCCGTTAATTGGAAACAAAATATAAATAGCCGTGCAAATTCAAGATGGCTGCTTGCACGAACATGACCACTTATCACGGATTAGTTGCCTTTATCATTGCATTCTGAGGTCGTTTGTCTTTTAAATACAAACGTCCAGTGAATCAACAAGCGACATACATTATACTTTATACTGCTCTACACATCACTTTCCTCAATTCGATGTAGAGCTTGTTTCAATTAGTTATTTGTTTCACACAATCCTAAGTTAAAACGGCGCAAAAGACAAAGTATTATATCCGCGCGCCATACATTTATTATTCAGCGGACCGGATCTCGGAACCAGTAATTTCGTAAATGCACAATTTATCAAATAACATATCAAATGCCAAAGTGACATATACAGCAGCAAATGTGATCAAATAAATACTGTTCGTGATGCACATCATACCTTTTTAAGAACAGTTTATTACGCTAGGTTTTCTTATAATGCAACTGTAAGCTGCTGGAGGAAATATTTTTAAGACATATTCTTTGAGAATTGTTATACATTTATAAAAATGTACAAAATTATTCATTAAGCCTGTTAGTATGTCTCATTCATGTTATTCTATACATTCACTTTTTTTTAAAGAAATATGTTTGTTTAATTAATCACAAATGACCATCACAATATATCGATATAATAATTCCTCATGGGCGGAGTTTCCAGTTCGCGCCAGCTTTCAGATCCAATTAAGGCATGCTCATGAATATTCGGAACCGTCCGTCAGACTTCGGTTACCTCCAGTGAGATTTATGAAGCAAGAAAACATTCAGCATACCTATAAGGGTTTATGGGTTGATTTTCTGGTCAAAACATGACCCCCACCATCTAAGGTTGCGGGAACCTATTTTATAAAATTGGTACACAATAACATGTGTTAAGTTACATTGTAATCCAGTGTCAATATTAAATTGGTTTACGTTATTGTGAAATTCACTGGCAATACTCTTGGTCAATTGGAACAATTTTGCAAATTTTCGGGTGCACATATTAATTTCCTGACGAAAACATATCACCAGTCAATAAGGTCCAAAACGCCTTTCTACATCCTAAAATACGTATTAAGACACCAGTGTAAACATTTAGCCAAATTAAATAACCTTTTGATAGTATTGCTCCTGGTCATATTGATGAATTTGACAACATTCTGTGGGTACAAGCTTTGATTTTGTTGTCAAAACAGAACTCCACCATGTAACATAGCGTCTTTGTTATTCCCACAATACATGTTAAAGCACCAGTGTAAACTCTTCATTAACTAAGATTAGTATTTGCTACCGTGACGGCAGTTGGCATTATTCCTGGTCATTTATATATATATATTTCGCTCATATTTGTGTGTGTAAATATTGATTTCCTGGCAAAAACAGCACTCTACCCTGCAAAGTTGCGAGTGTATTTTTGTTCCCAATAGGTATGTTAAGACACCACAGTAAAGTGTTAAGCAAATCATATTGGTATTTTACTGTTCTGGCAAATATAGACATTACATCTGGTCATATTGCGCCATTGTGCACCTTTTTGTAGGTGCAAACGTTGATTTTCTCGCTAAAGCAATCTCAAACCTTATTAAGTCGAGATATCACTATTTGGCTCATGTAATACAAATTGCACATCAATGTAAAGTGTAGTCAAACAAAACTAAAATTTTCCTAATGTGACCCCTCTAGACATTAATTGCTAGCCAATCTTTTGGAGCCATGTTGCTCCCCTTGGAGTATGTATTTCGTCTTGCAAATCATGTCTGTATGTCACAATGATTGAATGCTTCAAGCAACCATTTTCACTCTCTCTCAGGAAAATTTTTGTTGCGATGAAATACATTTGACCATTGTTCAAGGTCATCAAAGGTCAACATAAAATGGCAACATCCATGTTCTCATTGCTAAGGCTTATGAATATACAATTATAAAGGTGGCCATAAGTTAACATTCCATGCCTACGGGAGCCCAACCCTAATGCATTTGTTTCCCCCACTATTAATTGTGTGGCTATCACGACAATGTGTCCAACCTGTACAACACATAGAAATTCATAAAGCATTGATAAAGGTTTGTTTTTAAACTACTTTACTTAATGATGATAACATAACTAGTGAATAGAAAGTGTGATTAGTTAAAGAATAATATAGACAGAACATAACATTACAGTCGCCAGTAGGTAATAAAACTATGGAATAATCTCGATTATAAGTTACAAAACGTCAAATCCAGACAACAAATGAAATTTTTATTATCCAGTCAATATCTAGACAACTATCTTAGCCACGTGCATTGCCTAAATCCCAGATGTGCAGAGTGCAATTAAATATTTGTTTACTTTTTATATTAATGTTTGGATCCGCACAAATTTCTTATCATTGTTTTCTAACAGTAATTTCCTACAATAATTCGTTTCCTTCTCCATCACATCCCCAGTCCGTTGTCATACAGAAAATATCATACACTCGTGATAATCATCGTATAGGTAGGTGTGAATATAATTCGAAATATATGTTTATGGGGTCACAGGAAGACGGCATATTACATGCCATGTGACCACCATGCAACACAACTTTATTTTTAAACGGTTGTTTTGTGTATGTATATTGCTATGTTGTTGTTGTTGCAAAATAAATTGATTTGATTTGGTAATTCTCATAATTCCCCTTTTTGTGATCGCCATTTTGAAACTCAAGATAGCGGACATCCACTAGCGCTCACATATATCTAAGACACATATGTATTAATATAGGTGGATATTGTCAATGGTTAGAGCTCCAAGCGCGATTATAAACATGTAGGTAATTATTTTATTTAAAATAACATTTAAACAGAAAACTAGCGCAATTTGCATGGTGAGCGGTCGTCTTGAATTTAGTAAACTTATCCTGCGTAGAAAGATTGCCACCGTAATTTGTTTATACCTTTACTATCCAATGATGCAAAATTAAGTGAAAGATTGAACAATGATTCTGCACGAACGCAATGTTTTCGACATAGTAGCCTACACTACCGTGTTCTTTTTCAAAATGAAATTCTCTGCTCATCAAGGCTTCTAACACATTCCTAGGGTGGCGTCGAAAACGTTCCTTATATGCTTATCTTCGTCGTTGAACTTCATTGTCGTCGTCGCTGTTATTATCACTGGTAAATTCCCCAACTACCCGGTTGATCTCCGGTCCAGCCACTGTCCAGCATTCTAACAGGTGCTGAGTAAGGCTGATCACATCACCAACTCCCTTTACCCTTGTGTTGGTCAATTTGGTAACGTCGAGAACCGTCGACTGCTCCTCGTTTTCGCCTACTGACCATCAATTGACTAATTTTGCTTGTTCGGAAGAAACATACCGTGGTCTCGAATGAAGGGAGAAATAAAAGAGGTGAGAGCAGCTTCAGTGTGTCAAGTTGTCAACCATAGCTTGAATTTCCTTTCTCAGTGCGCTCCGACGAACATAAAGACAATCTCTTGGAACGAGTGTTCCAGTAGCAATCATGGTATGAATATATAACTCTTTCGTGCACCGGCGATCAGTTTGTGAAGGTATAGTATGGCTGCTGACACATTCTTAGTGATCCTGGCTTCGGTCAGAACATCAGGCCATCTAGAGCGGATCTACTATGGAGGCCCAATTCTACTTCATCGTTCTTCACTTCATTAAACAAACTCGTTGTCATTGGCCCCTTTCGCAGGTTGTTGATAGGAGAGTTTTCGACCCTCTATTGGAATGGATTTTTATACAAAGTGAGGAAAGATGGACTCACATGTACCTAATCGTCCAAAGTGTGAACCAAGTTTAAGCGGTTCATGAGCGCTACGAAATTTATTTTGCTAGAGGAGGCTCACATTCACAGGAAGGGGATATATATTCAGCACTGCAACCTGACTCACGGAGAGAATCTTTGTACGATGTGGAGCGCAGTAGCGCAATGGTAAAAGCTCTGGATTCTCGACTGACAGAACGCGGATTCGAATCCTGTGCGGCGGTGTCGAACCTTGCACAAGTTCGTTTCCTCTGCATTGCTTCAGTTCACTCAGCTGTATCAATGAGTACCGGGCTATACACAGTGGTGGATATATGTGTACGAATAGTCTTCGCGCATTAATTGCAGCGTGGCTGAATGCTTCCCAGAGAAGTCGAGCTGGTGTTCGATTAAACAGGTCTGCCAGGGAGTAAAGTGTAAAGCGCTTTGAGCTGTCCTGAGGACTGGACACTGCGCTATATAAGAACGCACCTTTACTTTTAATTTTGTTCTGCAGTCGATGAATTAGGTATTGCCAGGATCTGGTAGAAGAAGTAATTGAACACTACTGGAACGACTGGCTCTTCACAACCGTAAGGGAATGTCCCTCGGAATGTGGAATTTGCTTTATGACATGTCACTACTTTACGTGACAATACATGTGGCTTTGTTTTATTTGGACTGGGTATTTATTTTATGATACAAAACTTACATTCACCGAATAAATTGTATAAGCAAGACAAAATCGTGCAATATTTTTATTGCTTCCATAATTTGTATGTTTTTAAATGAGAAACAAAATTAAAATGACATGATTTAACAGGTTTTCGCAAATAACACCAATATGGCTACCTCGACGCACAAACTACATCAAATATAAAAGTTGCTACTCCTTAGTTTGAATCCACTGAGGCATTACACTTTAATGTAATAATAACAGTTAATAAATTAGGCCCGGTTCACGTTGTTCTCATATAATATGATGCACATTAATAGGGAAAATAAGTCATATTCCCACATATTATAATTGTATTATTTATTTTTTTAATCTGAAGGATCATAGTGTTTCTTCTGCAATTTAATCTAGGTTAGGCTATCCTTTGTCCTAAACTGATCGGTTATGAGTGGAAACAGTGAGGGAAATTAGAATAACAATGGTTGTTATTACGTACAAAATACGTAATCTTATAGTTGCTACTCTTCATTTCGAAACTCTGGACACGTCACGCGTTGATGTAGGCTGAATTGTTCATAAATTAAGGCCGTTTTATGAATATTCCACCAGATGGCGTAATGTTAACATTGCACTGACATGGTAGCAAAATTAGTTACTTTATCCCATATAGTATGAATTCTTTTTTTATTGGCAGGCATTTTGGGTTTCGTTTACTATTTAGTCTAGGTTAGGTTTAGAATTAAATTGTTTGTCTAAGGGTGGAAATATTTAGACAAAAAATCGTTAAAATTACATGTTTTTACGGTTTTTCGCAATTAACTTCAAAATGGCTGCCTGCACTCAAAAATGTAATTGCATGGCACATTAAAGTTGCTAGTCCAAATTTCGAATCCATAGACACATACACATACTCGTGAATGATCCAGAAGGTAGGGCTGCTTTAAGAAGATCGTTGCTTAAAGGGGGATGTTCGTTGTACACTCGGACCAAAATGTCATTTACGCTCCAACCTGAAATGACTGAGGGTCTGGTGACCCCACTATTACTCAAACGCCCACCCTAAGCAAGCACGCATGAAAACATGTGATCAGCGTAGATCAGAATGACATTTGACCTCATAACCCGATCTGTTGACAATGGGACAGGTTGCATTTATTTAAGCTAGATGCGCAGGAGTGATACACAGAGAATAAGCCTGGAAAACTGTTCTGAAGCTGGATACAAATGCGTTTGTTTAAATGTAATGAACATAGTAAACAAAAGAAGTTAACTAAACATCATGGCATGACCCTCACATAATAAGTGTAACCGAATCATGGGCCACAACCGATGTATCTTATGCCAAATTAGGACTGAGAAGGTATGCAATGTTTAGGAAAGATAGAATAGGAGGAAGTGGAGTTATTTTATATATTAAGGAATCTGTCCAGGCTGGCGAAATAAAATTAGAAAGAGAAGCATATTGAGAAGAAGCTGTTTGGTGAAACATAGTTACAGGAATCTCAAAGTTAAAGGTTGGGTTAGTTTATCGAAGTCCAAACATAGACATAGAAGAGAATGACAAAGTACAACACGTTTCAATGGAAGTGAGCAAACGGGACTGTATTGTTATGGTGGATTTTAACCACGGTCTATACAACGGAAATCTCCACAGAGCACAAGGAGTGAGGACCACAAGTTATTAGTTTTAGTACGAGCTAGTTTCCTTTCTCAACATGTGCTAGCGCCAACCAGGGGTGAGAATGTGTTAGACATAGTTTTGTTCTCACAGAATGAACTACTTTACAATGTCAATATATGTGAGCCACTGGGGAGTTATGATCACAACCACATACATTTTACCATCAATATCTACTTAACATCAATCTAAAAACAAGCCAAGAAAACAAAATTGACGCATTCTACACTAAATGCCTGCGAAAGATCCTGGGCATTCACTGGAGCGACTATTTGACGAATATAGATGTTCGGATACGATCAGGACAACCTCTGGCATCATCAACTAAATATAGGAGACGAATGAACAGGCTCGGACATGTCACGAGGCTCCCACCTACCAGGCCTACCCAGCAAGCACTGTGGTGGATACCAGCTGGCCAGAGAAGGAGAGGACGACCAAGCATGAATTGGCGCCAGACAGTTGATCGCGACCTACAGCTGGGCAACAAACGAAGGAGCGCCGTCAGAACTCTAGCAAACAACATATCTGAGTGGAGTGCTTTGATTGCCTCATGCTTCTACAGAAGCGGGAGCCGCTAAGTAAGTAAGTAAGTAATCATGTATGTATGACTCACGTTAACATGGAGCAACGTCACTTCATCTCACGTTAAAATAAAGCCATGGCAGTACGACTCACGTTAACATGCATCCATGCCACCTCGACTTTCACTATCCCGTTGCCATCATACTCTGGCTTGTCCTATTGGAAGCTGTATCTCAACGGTTGTCATGCCAACCGACGCTCAGTGAAACCACCTGATCCTATACATTAGATCTTTGCCTTTATTGAGTTGAAGCAGTCGTTCATTCCACGGCTGGTGACCCAGTTATTGTCACATTACGAATTCATCAGACTGCTTTCAACCTGAACGGTGCGTCGAATCGATACGTGTTTTTGTTCATATAATAATGGGCAAATGCAGCTCACGCCTAAGCTTGACGACAGCAAGACTAGAAATCATACAGTTAGCAATATTGTCCAAAACGCACGCTTGTATTGACCGGCAATATTGCTGCGTCGCTGTCTGTTTAACTGCCAATTTGTTTTAGTTCCATTGTTGTCGCTAGGCATTTATGCATCAAAGTTAGGAATATGCACCCAAATGTTAAACATTTACCACCAAGAGAGGCACTTATTCCCTAAGCCGCACTCATAGCCACAGTGGGAGACCCGTGGCGGCTGATGTTCATATACTTTCATCTTATTAATATTTTAGCAGTGTTACTTGACGCGTCTGAAAAAAATGCAAATCAAATCGAGATAGTTTGTACTCACAAGGCGTGATACCAGAATGTCGACACCAGAACAATGACATCCACTGTATTCTCCCTGTCCTACCAATGCATGACCTGGTTGTCTTTTGTTAACCCGATATGTGGCAGCACTGTTATTGTTATAACAAGGACGTGCTGCCATCTTTCGGATCTAGTAGACAGTAATATCATTATCACAACACAAATGTTATTGATAATCAAAATTACAAATGAAAAGTGTGTAATGTGTTTTTATTTCGATGCTACAGGTCACCATGCTTTACACGCACGCACGCATTCGCACACGTACATAAGATCTAGATCACTGCATTGCTTAGCAGTTGAAACGCGTGGAATATTTATCAAGTCAATCTGCATGAAAAATGTTCAACGCAACTGTCAATTGGTATTTGGAGTGGAGAACCTCCAAATACAACGTTACATAAATGTACATTATTAGTTCAGTACAACAAGTACAAACAGGTAATCAAAAATGATTGAAATTTTGCACTCACAAATTATGAATATTACATGTTACATAATTTTTTAATATGTTGTTATACAACTTTGTTTGTGGATTTTTCTACAGATGAAAAATCACCATAAAACACCAGCTCGGAATAGATCGTCACACCACTTAGTTATATAACAATGTCATTGTTAACGTGTTTCATGGGAAGCGTATATAAATGTCCGGGAAAAAAATACGTTTTGTTGACTACAATACTGTAACATTTATTATGTGAGCATTTCTTACGCATACATCCAGAGTTTTTTGGAAGTAATTTGGTGACGTTGATAACATCAATGGGCTAACAAGGCTGGCGACGGGAAGCACCCTGCGCAACTGGTAGTCCAGTTGAAGGCGATGATAAACACGCATATACGGAGAGAGTGCACACGGAGAACGACAGATAGAGATGATACACAAAACTAGTCTGAGACAAACGCAGTGAGGTTGTATTTGGGGACGAATAAATCATGTTACATTCGCGAGTAAACCACGTGGACACGGACTGCGAGGCATCAACCGCGGAGCGCGCGAAGCGGTTCTACAGGGTCACGTTAATGAGAACAGCCGCGGTCAGCGAGACGAGTATCGTATCGTAGTTCCTGCATGCGACCTTCCCAAAGAAATACAAGCCGACCGTGGAAGCCGACATGTCTTCTACCAAGAGGACGTCGACTCCTTCGAGCTCGATATCCTCGACACGACAGGATCGTGCGGTAGTAATTCGACCCTCCGTCGGCTGGCCATCGCGCCGTCTGATGCCTTCGTTCTAGTTTACGCGGTCGACGACAGGGCGTCCTACGAAGAAATAAAAGGATATAAACATGTCTTATATCATAATTGGTATATCTTTTGTCAGGAAGCAGATGATTTAATATGTGTGTGCTACATTTGATCTAGCTGAAATATTTGTTCACAAAGACGTTCTTTCAAAATTTGCAGACCAACACAACTGACTATCTCAGCATAACTTATGCCAGGGAAAATGTCTGACAAGTATTGCAAATTGGTATGTCACACGGGGCATGCCTATTCCAGTGTCACACGGGGCATGCCTATTCCAGTGTCACACGGGGCATGCCTATTCCAGTGCCACACGGGGCATGCCTATTCCAGTGTCACACGGGGCATGCCTATTCCAGTGCCACACGGGGCATGCCTATTCCAGTGCCACACGGGGCATGCCTATTCCAGTGCCACACGGGGCATGCCTATTCCAGTGCCGGTCTCATAGCACTGACATATACAGTCACCAGGTCATTCCTGCTCGCTTTAACTGAGACAACATGTATTATATCGTTTCCCGTTTTCACAATATTCTTCACAAGTAAAGCGGCTCAGGTAGCAGATAGTCGAGGAGAAAGCAGACGAGGCGATTCCGATCGTCATTGTCGGCAACAAGTGCGACTTGACGGGGGAGAGAAGGGTCGTGGAGAGGGTGATGGTCGAATGCAAGGTGAACATCGAATGGAAAAATGGGTGTGTGGATACGTCGGTCAATGACAATGTGAGCATCGTTGACATATTTGAAGAGCTGATGATGCAGGTCGGTTTAAATGTAAATCTAAGTATGACTCTAATACACAACGTCTTCGACGCTGGCCACAAACACAGCGCTGGATGTTTGCCGAAGAGACAATGTTGCAATATCTTATGGCCTGTTGCTCGATCTGGACAGTGCAGCGTTGGTACACATTTTCCGTGTTTCTTGTGTAATTGGTATTGATGAATAATGGAATATTAAATTATGATTATGATCATTCTAACCTACTGTTTTCCTTTGTGTTATCTAAGTATTTGTTTTGAATACATGATTGCCGGTTTGGTATCTATTGGTGTTCGTTTTGTACTCATAAAACTGACGTAGTCTGCCCATGGACACATTGTCTTCTTTGCTATCGAAGCGTATTCGAAAACACTTGCCCCAACGGCGCACAACCCGAAAGGGACCCACATACTTCTATTCGAGTGAAGGCTGGACTTTATTCACAGGAACGAGCACTTGCCTTGCTGTCCAAAGGTCCCGCTGCACCTGTGAGCGCATTTTAACCTTTCCACGCCACGGGTTCTCTGTGAACCATTGAGCAGCCGTGGCCGACGCCAACTCTCTGCCGAATACTGAGGAATTGTCAATGTTGGCTCGCTGAACAACCAACTGGCCCGTCAACGATGGCTGTTGGCCAGTTACCATTATGGATGGCAATACAAATGTGTCAAGGTTTGTGTTTGTTGTCGTAATCCGTGCATAACCCATGATAACTCGGCAAGCCAGTTTACCCTGCCAAGCAGACGGGCGCGTTTGCAAAGCCGGAGTGGCCGTGTGCGATCAGCCGTGACGGGCTCACGCAAACGTGGATGGATAAAATGTCCTCGTTGCTGTTGTCTCACCTCTCTGTCTCCAGGAAATGCATATAACGTATATACACATGCATCACATCAGATTCACCCCTTATAACTTCTGTTATTTACCAGATGGAGCCACTATCGTAGCGGTGAAAGGACAACACGTGTTGGGAACTGTAATAATAATAATTATAGATAGAAATAACTACTCAGTTGAGAGGTTGGTTGTCATTGCGGCGTTCCAGCCCTGGCGTGGCATCGTGGCCAGATGTAATTACTTTGTACGATTATGTTCATTAAAGTTGTTCTACAAACCTGAGTACATATCTAATATGACATGGTGGCAGCAGGAAACAACCTACGTACTTGAATCAGTGAGGTGACTGTTTTTTGTAACTGATGCCGACAAACTAGAATTCGGCGAAAAACGGAAAAAATTGTCGGCCATTGAGCCTCCTCGCATGGACTGGCTGGCAGCAGACTTGCCGTCCGAATTTCATGCCGTCAGACAATATTGCGACCTAATATGCAGTGGTCCATTCGCGGACAAGGATAAGGCGAAACGCGTCACGTACATCTTATTGTGGATAGGACCAGAAGGACGGCGGATGTACGATACATGGACTCTGACAGACGCGGACAGGAAGAAGCCCGACGTAACCTGTGGAAGATTTAATGCGCTCATCGAGCCAACGTCAAACTTCCGATTGAATAGAGTCAATTTGCATAAATACCGCCAGACGTCGACGGAGTCCGTGGACGAATATGTGACACATTGCAAGAAGCAGGCAAATACATGACAATTCCGGGATGCAATTGAAACCGAGGAACGTCTAATAGAACAATTCATAATCGCAGTTCAACATCACAAAATTCAGGAGAAACTGCTCAGTCGAGATGACAACCTTACGTTGATAGCGGCAATGGACATTGCTAGGACACACGAAACGACGATTGCTAATATGCAAGGTGAAGCTACTGTTAGTCACATTGGTCGACACAGTAGGCATTGGCAACCATGTGACAATACACATCACGAGAGCCAGCAAACATGTTGCAAGTGTGGTCGCCGACACCCAGTGAATGGTCGATGTCCAGCCCTATGGAGCAGGTGTGACGCATGTGATAAAGTTAATCACTGGCAGGCTGTCTGTAGACGCAAATACTCCACACACAGAAGCAAGAGGCAGACCACAACAGCCAACAGATCGTTGGAGATCTAGGACAAACTCCAGAAACAGGACACGTCAAGATACTCGTGATCACTCGAGAGGAAACTACAATGATAACGAAGGAGGCGCCATGCACACTATAAGCCAAACGCAAGACCGCCTGAGCGATAGCTTCGAGAGACTGACATTTGATGACGTCATAATGGGCACCGACACACGTGATGACGTCTATGCCAACCTTGAGACAAGACTGAAAATGAAACCGGAAGTGCCAGCGTTGCTTAGGGTCAAGGTAGAAACCATTGCACAGGGAAACGTCCTACCACTATGAACATACCGACGTATGTGTCCGGACGACTTAGATGTAGATGGTTTCCCCAAGCAAGGGAGATTGTAAAACAGGAACACGGTCCTGACAGCGTGCGATGGACAGCCAATACGACAGTATGGAACAATGAACCTACACTGCGTGTACGGTGAGAGGAGATGCACTGTGAAGTTTGTCGTAGCTGACACACCAGGTCCGGGGATTCTCGGCCTGCCGTCATGTCGGGAACTACATATACATGAATTGTGAAGTCCAGGAGAGGCACAAGAAGTTGGAAACGAAGGAAGACTTTCAACGACTTTATCCCGACCGTTTCAGAGGATCGGTAACTTCAAGAGTGATTTTCACATAGCGATAGACCCGACAGTACCACCTGTGACACATGCACCAAGACGATGTTCCGTACACCTGAAGGACGAAGTGAACGCAGAACTCGACTGTAAGGAAGAAATAGGGGTCATCAAGAAAGTGACAGTACCCACAGACTGGGTATCCAGTCTTGTCTACAGCAGAAAATCGAATGGAAAACAAAGACCTTAATAAGGCAATCAAGAGATGTCATCACCCACTCTCGATGAGATCACACATCAGTTCGCTGGAGCAAAACACTTCTCCAAGCTTGACGCGAAGAACGGATACTGGTCCGTGAAGCGTGACGCCGAGTCACTTGTTACTGACGACTTTCAACTCGCCATTTGGAAGATTTTATTTCCAACGCATGCCCTTTTTGCTCAAGTGGTATCTCAAGACGTTTTTCAATAGCGAATGGACCAGATTCTGGAGAAATGTCCAGGAACCATTGGTATTGCGGATGACATCGCTGTGTATGGCATATCAAAGGCGGAGAACGATAGGCACTTACACAAATTGGTGAAAGTGGCTGGTGACAATGAACTTGTGTTGTTCAACAGTGAGAAATGTGCCATAGGGCAGGAACGAATTTACTTCTTTGGCATTGTGTACGATACTGAGGGAGTACACCCTAATCCAGAAAGAATGAAAGACATCACAACTAAACCAGCCCCTACAAACAAGACTAGTCTGCAACAGTTTCTCGGCATAGCAACATACATGTCGCCATTCACACCCAAGCTATCACAGCACACTTCACCTTTGCGCGACCTATCGAAGACGGACACTGACTTCAGATGGACCGAATCACATAATGCTGCGTTTGAAAAGACGAAGACACTGATCTGTCTTCAAGTCACTCTGAGCTACTTCGACCCGGACGCTGAGAGTGTCATGCAAGTCGACGCATCTAGTCAAAGTCTGGGAGCAGTCTTGTTGCAACAGGGGAAGCCGATTGCATTCGCTAGCAAGTCCCTGAGTGATTGCGAACAGCGATACGCAAACACCGAACGTGAGATTTTAGTGGTCGTGTTCTGGTGTGAGAGATTCCACACATACGTCTGCGGCAATACATTTAAAATCGAGTAGGATCACAACCCACTTGAGATGATACATCTGAAGAATCTAGCAGCAGCACCACAACGCCAACTGGGGATGCTGTTTAGAGTGCAACCGTACGCGATAACGATCCGGTACAAATCAGGCAAGGACACGGCTCTGGCAGACGCATTGTCCCGGCAGACATGCGCAGATGCAACGCAGATACAGTTAGTCGTGCAGCTACACCATGTGCAGTTCTCATCTCAAAGATTGGAGAGACTACGCCAAGAGACCCAACTTGATCCCGAGTTGACAATGTTTCAATCAATGATCGTGGACGGTTGGCCAGAGAGAAGGAATCAAGTTCCACCCACCACAGTTGCGGAAATACTGGGCATTTCGAGACGAAATATCAGCAGAAAATGGCTTCGAGACGAAATATCAGTAGAAGATGGCCTTGTCACCAAAGGCGACTGTGTGGTGGAGCCAAGAAGCCTACAAAAGGAAATTCTTCAGAAGTTACACTCTGCAGACGAAGGCATTGAGAAGACTCGCCTGCGAGTTCGTACTTTGTGTACTGGAGCAACATGAATGCTGACATAGAAGATATGGTCAACAAGTGTGGCGTGTGCCAAGAACCACAACGAGCACAGACGCGAGAACCGATGTTCCAGCATGACGTGCCGATACGTCCGTGGAAAACCGTGGGAACAGACTTGTTTAGCATTGGACAGCGTAACTATCTAATAATAACTGACTACTATTCCAAATTCTCTTTCGTAAAGGATGTAACTGGAAATGTCACAAGCCGAGCATCATAGATATGATGAAAGACATTTTTGCAGAATAGGGTGTACTTCAGATTGTTATCAGTGATAACGGAAGCCAGTAAAGCTGCTGTGAGTTTCAGCAGTTCGCACAACAGTGGGAGTTTAATCAGGTGACGTCAAGTCCTCACTACTCACAGTCGAACGGTTTTGTGGAGAGACAAATACAGACGGTGAAGAGAACGATAAAGAAAGCTCGTGCGGCTAATATCAACATGACGATCAATAGCAATCGATAGCTACCTTCCTTCACCTGCAGAGATGTTGTATGCCAGGAAACTGAAGGCGGACCTTCCTGTCAAGATACGAGACACTCACCCAAACCGAGACGACGTCTAACGACGATTGCTACAACGACAACAGGATCAGAAGTCGTACTACGAATCGCAAGGTATTCGACAACTAGCGAGACTCGAACCAGATCAACAAGTCCGTATACGAGACAACGGGTCGTGGAAGCCGGCTGTTGTCAAGAACGCGTGCTTATAGTCTTAAACTATAAGAGAGTATAAGTTGGAAGAACGCGTACGACTACCTACCGAGGTCGTACAATGTACAACAGCAGAACGGAAACACCGTGAGGCGTAATCGACGACACATTCGCAGAACCGGCGAGACTCACAGATTCAATGGTGACGATGTTGACGGAGCTCATATACCGGCCGAAGAGCCCGTCGAAGAACGCGAGGCCAATCGTGAGGTCCCGGCTGCAAGACCTGTGAAACACGTAACATTTGAACCGGACTCGTGTTATCATTCAAGATCTGGGAGGGTAGTGAAACCTCCGTCTTGAACTATAAGAGAGTACAAGTTGCAACTCGAAATGTAATGCTTAAGTGCGACTGGATCAATAGTGTATAAGTTACATCTCAATAATCCGTACCACTTCTTGTGTAACAAGGGGGATGTATTTCCAATAATTATAGATAGAAAGAACTATTCAGTTTTTAGGTTGGTTGTCAATGCGGCGCACCAGCCCTGGCGTGACGTCGTGGCCACTTGTAATTACTTCGAACGAATATGTTAATTAAAGCTGTTTTGCAAAGCGGGAGTACATATCAAATATGACAGGAACCAGAATCGTTATTCTCCTGTTTGTGTGTGTGTGTGTGTGTGTGTGTGTGTGTGTGTGTGTGTGTGTGTGTGTGTGTGTGTGTGTGTGTGTGTGTGTGTGTGTGTGTGTGTGTGTGTGTGTGTGTGTGTGTGTGTGTGTGTGTGTGTGTGTGTGTGCGTGCATACACTGTACAAAGTTTGAAGGGGGTAAACAGGAATTCATTGACTTTTATGTAAGTTTACCCCTGACATGTATATTTAGACATTTGAGTTACGATTATTGAACTTGTTATTCCTCTACTCTAGCACTCGTATCTGTCATCAGGTGAGGTGAAATATGCATGATCCATGTTTAAAGTATATGACAAGTACACATGTCAACACATATGATAGTTACCACAATTGCAGAATTTTATTTGTTGATGATTGTATTTATATTTCAATGACCAGATATTTCTTAAATAAAGGGTTCTTTCATTTATTTCATTCATGGTATTGGTAGTTTTTAAATAATCGCATCGAGAATTCCATAATCGCAGTCCATTTACAAAAAGAGACATTGATCGTTTGGAAGAACAAACACTGTCGTTCTAAGCCATGATCATCTCGCATTGAGTGTACTGTTCTCGTCTGGTAAAAAAAACACTGAATATTTGATGTCAAACAGCCATAGTAAGCTTTGCACATAAATAATAGTGATTTCAATTCTATGACATCTGGAAATTTTAGAACATGTAATTGTTGGAAAAATGGGTTCGTATGATCCGACCGTCTTACACCATATATAATGTGGTTTACTTTTGTTGTAATAAGACAGTTAGTATTTGTCGTGTACGTGTTTCCCCATATAGCAGCACAGAAACTTAAATACGGCAAAAAGAGATAACTATATAAAATACACCTTCTATTCCTAACAAGCAGATGACTGCATTTATGTATCATTGCTGTATTTTTGAATGCTTTGATTGTACATAATTATTATACTCGTATTGAGCTTTCCAATTTAGTAGATCATAAATAAATACATAAAAAAACTTGTTGACCTTTACTCTTTTGATAGTAACATTTCGTATTTTTATATTAACATCTTTTTGTAGTATACAATTTCCAAATAATATTATAATTAGTCTTACATATGTTTAGAGTTAAATTATTTATTGCAAACCATGTAGACATTTTGTCCAACACGTCACATACTGTTTCATTTATTCTATTGATATTGCTATTTGCATAAAAAAAGATATTAGTATCGTCTGCAAAGAGGACGTATTTTACAAGATTTTATGTGATACACATATCATTAACGCATAGAATAAATAGTTTAGAATCCAAATCGAACCTTGAGGGACACCGTATGAGATAATGCGCAAATTAGAATTACATTTGTTTACAGACACAAATCGTTTTCTGTTTTCAAGATAACTATTTAAAACTTACATACTACACTGCAGATGCCTGCTTCCCAGAGAAGTCGAGATAGTGTTCGATTGAACAGATCTGCTAGGGAATAAACTGTAAAGCGCTTTGACCGAACTAAACCGACATATAACCTCGCACTGCGTTGTAAATCACCACGTACTTCAATTAGCCATTCATCGCTGAACCAGTTAAATATTTTAGTTACAACATAACTTGCCAGTTGGCAGTTTTACACTTAAAAATCCATAAATGCATGAGGCAAGCGACAAAGAACAGTCAGTCATTGTTGGGGCAGTGTATATTTGCCAATCGTTTAATAACGTATGAAGCTAGATGTGTGTTTAAGATCCGCGCGTAGACTACTAACTTGTCTAAGTGATGGCATCAGTGGCCACTTGTAATGCATGCATGTCAGACTGAGATGATTGACCAAATCGTTAAATTTAGACGGCGCCATTCAAATAACAGTTTCCCACGACGCCGTACAAATGTTCTAAAAAACAGGTAAGTGTTAATGTTCTCATAAAACAGCAATTGTCATTGGTGTTGACGTCAGTAGTCGCTGCTGCAAATCTCGATAGTTATTAATCATGTTCCAAACGCTTCAAAGACTTTCATTCTAACACATTGACAATGGTTCCATATGAATTTTATACAGATATGTGTTAAAATGTGCGGTTAAAGTGCGAGACTATCGATTACATTTCAATGTGACAAGAACGTTTTGAACCTAGTTTCTATAAACTACCGTGGTTACTTCAGTTATATTAATGTTTGATCATGAAAGAAATAAAAAGTTTTTGTTATGTATTATAATGATAACTTATTTTCCTTGCAATGAAGGAGTTTGATTAAGAAAGGTTGTTCCTTAGTGTTAGACAATTTATGAGGTCAAACGGTCAAACTAATTCTCGCAGACAGAGCGGAGATCTATACGATGCTGCGCTGCTCCCGTTCATTCATGATGTCACTGTAACTCATTCTCCTTTCTAGCTATCGCAGTCAACTACCCTACAACTAGCAGATAACCTACTCAATGCGCGGTGGTCGCTGAAATAGTCGTGCAAAATACTTTGTCCTATATATATATATATATATATATCAGTTGAAAATATTACAAAATTCCCTCGTCATTTAAAAACGTATCTTTACAACCTTGCTTATCCACCATAGCTCCCTAACGCCTTGACCCATCTGTTGACAACTGGAAAACTACTTATGGATTTTGAGATTGACCAACCATTTTGTTTTGATGGGAGCTACGGTGGATAAGCAAGGTTGTAAAGATACGTTTTTAAATGACGAGGAAATTTTGTAATATTTTCAACTGATCTAACAATAAAAGGAAGCATATTCCAAAGAGTTGGTGCAGTAACAGAAAAAGCCCTAGTTCCAATGTTAGTGTTGATTCTAGGAACAAAAAGTAGGTCAGAACTAGATGATCGAAGCTGGATAGATTTTCTTACAGGAGTAAGCAATAAATGCAAATAAGATGGTTGCTTATTGGACAGTGCCTGGTATGTAAATGTACAGATCTTAAATAGTATACGATATCGTACAGGAAGCCAATGCAAAGACTTCAAAAGTGGCACAGAGCGAGAAAAACGAGGAGATCTTGTGACTACTCTTGCTAGACAATTTTGGACACGCTGAAGTTTTGTGATATCCTTGCTAGCGATATTATAAAGGAAGGAAATGCAATAGTCAAGTCTGCTGCTAACAAGCGCTGTTGCAATAGTCTTAGCAACAGAAAATGACATATACCGGCGAATACGGCGAAGATCACGAATATGATAAAAACAGCAGCGACATGTTTGAGATATATGTTGTCGGAAATTGAAGTTACTATGAAAGATCACTCCTAGATTCCGCACCGAGGTTGCTGGCGTGATATACTGATTCAAAATACGCGTAGGGAAAAAACCATCCAGTTTACAACGCTGCATTGGAATACCAATAATGATCAATTCAGTTATTTGCATTTAATTTTAACTTGCTGTCAGTCATCCAATGGAAGATATCTTGAAGGCAATCACTAAGTTGGTTAAGGGAGCGATTTGTATCCGGTGTAGCCAATGAAATGTAGATCTGAGTATCATCAGCATAAAGATGATGATCTAAGTTATGTCTTTGTATAACAGAGCTTAGTGGCGTGGTGTAAAGAGTAAAAAGCAAAGGCCCAAGAACAGAACCCTGGGGAACACCAAATAAAGCCGGCAGTGCAGCTGAAAAGCAGTTCCCAATCTTTATAGTTTGGTATCTATCAGTTAGATACGAAGAAAACCAGCTTAGAGCTGTGGCAGATATGCCGTACCACTTTAATAGGCGTTCAATGAGAATGCTGTGATCAATCGTGTCAAACGCGGCAGAGAGATCTAGTAAGGTAAGTGCAGTCACTTTACCATTATTAATGTTCAAGTTAATGTCATTATGAACCTTTAAGAGGGCAGTCTCTGTTGAATGAAACTGCCTATATGCTGATTATGACACATTAGTTAAGACATTTGTGCTAATGTAAAATAATCTGTAAAATAATCTGATTTACCTTTAGCCATTTGTCTGTTACAGAGGTGACATTGCTTAGAATAGCGCGATCTATCTAATGGCGAGCGTGATTTGCGCCATACACGCTCTAAATAACGACGACGCCTTTTAGATAGTATAATTTCGGAAGTCATCCATATATATATATCACTGCCGGTCATGCTGTGGAAACGTTGAAAATGGCGTGTTGCACAAATACCAGCACCCTACATTAAAGAGAGCAATCCAGGAATTCGCACTATAATAATAATAATCTTACTGCATTTGTCTGCGCCATGAATCTGGAATAGTTCCCACTTAGAGTCGCATTACAATAATTATCTGTTCGACCGTTGAAACGAGCGGCTGAGCGGTTCTATCTGTTCAAATAATTACTTTATATATGGACTCTTTATGTTGTAATTAAAAGTTTAACTGTTGGAGCGTCGAGTAGCGAATCCACTGTACGAAATATATGTATGGGTCGGCATTGGTTTGATTGTAGACCAGCGGATCTCCCGGCCCAGACTTGTTGGCGCCAATCCGCTTTTATGTGGATTTTTCTGTCAAACGTTAACTATTTGTAGGCGATGGTCGCCAAGCAAGAGAGCTAGATCCATGAATGAAGTTATGGTCGGAGTCAACAAAGGGTAAAGGAACTAAAACAAAGCGCAAGCTAAAATCCATTTCCAGCGTGTACATAAATAATTGTTATGTAAAATTTGGTAACATCAAAATATACAGAAAATATATAGAAACATACTTGTAGAAATTATATTAAAAACCCGTCTGTGTTGCGATTCCCGCGGAAAGTTTATATTTAATTAGCCAAGCGCTGACGTTGTATTGTACCGTCAGGGTTGCGAATAGCGGACAAGAGGATGACGGGCAATTCATTCATAGCATGTTTCAAAAGTTGGATTTTGGGTCCAAGTGAGCATCATAACGAGTTATTGTGCGGTATCCAAATGTGAGATAAACATTAGTCATATAGAGGGACAAACAGCTATTCTACGGTTCCACACGAATCCGATTTTATTAAAACAATTATTTCCAATACTACAAGCAGTCGGCAACGACCCTACGTTCGCTTTGGCATATTTTGAGGCAAATTGTTTCGATTACAACCCAGGGAAAGTAATTTTCATCAGTAAACATACCCAAAAAATGCAGAAAGTAACGTTAAGATAATATCAAAAATAGATAAGCGAACGAAAAATGTGTCAAAACACGTCTTAAAACACACAGTTCAATGATTGCATAGCACACTTATGGCTCGTCCGATCCCAACGATTTTGGTATCGTTTGAAAATTTTAACTTTCTTCTATTCAAACGTATGAATAGTTTCCCGATAATCTTTCCTAAAATAACCTATAAGTGGACCTACAACTGTGCCTTTTCCGATATTTTACACACAGGCGAACGATCTTGTTTCGTCCACACAGTTCACGTATTTACAGAGTGACGCGCCATTTTCTGATTTCGTGATATGAGCTCCGCCCACTTTTAAATTTCGGCGAAATTGACAGTATCATGTCGGCGTGACGTCACAATCAAGTATATCAATCAACCAACAACAAAAATTTGACACTTAGTTTCCGTTGTTTGGCAAACGTTATTGTGACGTCACTCCGACCCCGAGAACGCCGCCGTCATAACACGTCAGTTTCACTGCCATTTAAAAGTGGTGGACCTCGTAGCATGAAATCAAAAACATGTGAAGTGCGCATGTCTGAATCCTATGCAAATGAGGCGCAGAGAGCCACAATTGGAAGATTAGTTGCACTGAGTATCCGCTGCCAACATCGTTCGGAATCTACAGAAAACCGAAAACGTCTCCAATGTTGGTCTGTTTATATCACGTGCGCTCGCGTCGTTCTCTCTGTTTACGTTATATATCTATGGTATATATATATAATATGTGTGTGCAACTGTAGCAGCAACCCCAAGGCTCACCTTTTAATATCAGAACTCTGATTATGAAGATAACAAATTAATGTTCCACCTATTGTGGTCAGAATACCAACTTTTCGTAACAAACGGATTCGTATTTATTACAAAAGAAGTGTTTTAATGACTCGCACGCACGTTTTAACATATTGCGGTTGACATCTACACCAAAAATGAAGTGGAGAACGTCTTTGGGCGCGCGACTGCATTTACATAGGGGCTAATATTACGCAAAGAATGTACGTGTAGCTGTCAACAGCAATATGTTGAAACGTGTCATACAAATATATATATATATATATATCAAAATATGAAGGAAGCCCCGTGCCATTTGAAATAACAAGATAAATAAATTAGCACATTTCCGTTGAAGAAGGGTGGAGTGCTGTTGAAGATATGTAGGCAACGTTCCAAGTTATTTGCAGCTCTTCGTGCTCTCCGAAATCCTCGATGTGCACCACAATTTTCCACCTCTTCCCTAAATATTGGAGGGCTAATCTTATTTACAGCCCTTCACAAACAAACGGTTACACTACAAATTGCGACCCCGTTCCTAAATATTGGGGGCTAAGTCCCCCTTCCTCAAACATTAGGGGGGCTCAGTTCTCAAGCCACTCCCGGTTCCGACGCCTATGATAGTATATTATACACATAAGTATAAGCAAATGATGATTTGTCTGTATAATTTAAATTTTTTAACATTCAAAAGAAGAACCAGAAATTATACACAACGTAATATTATTTTAATTTTTGTCGCGAATAAAAATTTATAAAAAACAATGTCAGACACGGTGTTACTGTGTACAGGGGATGGTGTCAAACAAAATGCGTATTACATAGAGGGGAGGGGGAGGGGCAGACATTATGCGTACTAACAAAACTGCCCGTCCCAGAAGGTGATAACTTTGTAGTTCATACATCTCAGTCAGTCAGCTCAACAACATCAAGTAAATGTCGTAATATAATTACCATAACACTCTCGCATAGGCACGCGATGGTTGCAGCACATGTCAAACGTTGACAACTGCATCATGCGCGTGCTGCAATATTCGTTGAAAGCTAAAAATGACGAAGGTTTT
>CAXEFP010000061.1:67500-77500 GCA_963995525.1 Escarpia spicata
CCTTTGAAATTCACTAAATAGAGCATTGCCATTTGTGATAATAATGATAAGTAGTCTAAGGTGGCTGCGTGTCATCTACAAATTTGTGGAGAACACCGTATTTCAATAACTTTAACCACAACTGTTACTCAATATATGTCTAGTGTTACTTTATGAATAACAGTAAGGTACGAATAATACTTATTGGTCAATATTTCCACTTGTTTTTTCGTTTTTTCTGCTCCAACAATTCAACCGTGATCTACATCCGGTACCCTCTACATCCTCCAATCCTGTAACTATGTTTCACCAAACAGCTTCTTCGCAATCTGCTTCTCTTTCTAATTTTATTTCATAAGCCTGATAGATTATTTAATATATAAAATAAATCCACCTCCCTTTCTTCCTATTCTATCTTTCCTAAACATTACATATCCTGTCAGTCCCAATTCGGCATCTGATATATCGGTGGTGGCCCATGATTCGGTTATACCTATTATGTGATGGTCAATATCTTCTACCATAATGTTTAGTTCATATCTTTTGTTTACTATATTCCTTGCGTTTAAACAAACACATTTATATCCAGCTTCAGAAGAGTTTTCCAGACTGTTCTTTGCTGATTTATTTTTGCTATTTTTATCTATGCCTCCAGTTTCAGACTTCTCTGTGAATCCCCCCTGCGAATCTAGTTTAAACAGATGCAACCTGTCCCATTGTCAACATATCGCAGCAGATTCTCTAAGAAAACTGCTGACCCCTTTCAACTTAGATGGAGGCCATCTCTCATGTACATATCTTCCCTCCCATCATAAAGTTGCAATAAACATATATAGAGTAGCAGTTGTGCATAAAGTTAGTTAGTTAAAGTATTTTAGAAAACCTTAGTCTAGTGAGTAATAATAGGGTAACTTAGCCTTCGATAAGTTGTAAACAAGATTCAACAAACCTGATTTTGTGGTAGAATATATAGGAGATAAAGTAACAACCATCAAACTACTTACATAAGATAATATCTTTGTAAGCCAGTACTTGCTAGATATTTTGATTAGGTAGCATTGTTATTAAAATTAAGCTAGGGCGATAGTCAGGCGGCGTAACCTAAATAAATAAATAAAGCAGCGTAACGTAATTAATTGTATTTAAATTAGGTCACTACCGGTAATGTATAGATAGTCAGCTGTGTAATTAAAATCAGTAACATAAAGAGTGCTGTAGTACACAGGAAACAGTCTTTATAAAGACTAAGTTAGTTAAGATATTAAATAAATTCTGATAGGGATATGGCGCCTTGCAAGCGGCAAGTCAAGGCAAAGCGCCACTTGGAGTGCGATCACTGTCACAGCTGGGTAGATTTTGCATTGTCCGGCTGCGGGAAGTCATGGGCAGAAATCATGGAGGAAGGAATCACTTTTCAGTGCATTGGGTGATGGAAGGTGGAGTGTCTGCAGAAGGAGATAGTTAGGTTGACAGGTATTGTGAAGGGAATAGAGATGGGAATTAGAAAGGAGACAGGTCGAATGGAGAGAGACGACAGGGAGAGAGGTGAGAATACTGCAAGACTGAAGGAGAATAGTAGTGGCAAGAAAACTGAGGAAAGGAGATTGAGAGGAGGGAAGGTGATTGGAGGGGAAGAAATTGGAAAATCGACGACAGAAAACGTGATAAGCGAGAAGGTGACCGTAGAGAAGGAGGGAGGGAAGATGGAACGGGAGAGGAGAGAAGAAAATGAGATGGGACGAAAGATGAAGGGAAGAAAGGAAGTGAGAGCAAATGTGATAGAAGAGAAGTCGATAAAAGGGATGATGACATGAGGAAAGGTGACAAGAGAAAAAGAAAAAGGAAAGAATGGATCGGAAGAGAATGTGACAGGAAAGAAGACGACAGGGGGAAAAGACAACAGCCAGACAGATGCAAGCCGAAGAAGGTGCTACTCTAAGGCAGTGGATGAGGTGGCAATGAGGAAAGAGAGGGTGTATATGGGCGACTCAATTATGAGAAAGACGGACAAGACACTGAGCGAGGGGAAGGACGTCGTTGTTTGTCTACCGGGGGCTAGGATTGAACATGTGACTGACAGGGTAGAGAAGGTATCGGGACATGGGAATGGAGGGTCTATACTGGTACATGTAGGACCATATAATGCTGACAGGGAGGGAACAACTGGGATATTACAGAAGTATAGACAGTTAGTGAGGAAGCTAAAGAAGACAAGAGTTGAACAGATAATTATGTCAGACATTTTGCCAGGAATGGGAGGAAGGGGGGCAACGTATAGACATTGCAAGAGGATGGAGATCAACGCACTAGTTGAGCAGATGTGTGAAGAAGAGTCGGTGGGATTCACAGATTTATGGGGATACTTTGTTGGTGGGAAGATATGTACGTACAGATGGCCTCCATCTTAGTGGAAAGGGGGCAGCAGTGTTCTTAGAGAACCTGCTGCTATCTGTTTACATTGGGAGAAGTTGCATCTATTTAAACTAGATTCGCAGCGGGGACTCACAGAAAAGCCTGAAACTGGAGGCATAGATAAAGACAGCACACAAAAATCAGCAAAGAATAGTCTGGACAAAATTCTGAAGCTGGATATAAATGTGTTGGTTTAAACGCAAGGAGTATAGTAAACCAAATAAATGAACTAAACATTATGGGAGAAGATATCGACCCTTACGTAATAGGTATAACCGAATCCTGGACCACCACCGATATATCAGATGCCGAATTGGGACTGACAGGATATGTAATGCTTAGGAAAGATAGAATAGGAAGAAAGGGAGGTGGAGTTTTTTTTTATTAAAGAATATATCCAGGCTTGTGAAATTAAATTAGAAAGAGACGCAGATTGCGAAGAAGCTGTTTTGTGTAACATAGTTACAAGAAACTCAACGTTAGCAGTTGGGTTAGTTTATCGAAGTCCAAACATAAGCATACAAGAGAATGAACAAATACAAAAAGCTATATGGGAAGTAAGCAAACGGGACTGTTTTATAATGGGCGATTTTAACCACGGCCATATACAATGGAAATCTCTACAGAGTATGGGGAGTGAGGACAACAAAATTTTAGTTTTAGTTCAAGATATTTTCCTTTCTAAACATGTGCTAGAACCAACCAGGGGTGAGAATGTGTTAGACATAGTTTGTCCTCAAAGAATGAATTAGTTGACAATGTCAAGATATTTGAGCCACTGGGGAGTAGTGATCACAACCAGATACATTTTACCATCAAAGTAAAATCAGAAAGGAATAGTAAAAAGCAGTATAGGATAAATTTCCGCAAAGGAAGGTATAAGGACATGAGATAGATACAAAGATAGACTGGAATAACACACTGAAAAATAAGACAGCAACTGAATGCTGGAATAAATTAAAGAGTGAAATTAAGTGCATAGCTGATAAATTTGTACCCTTAAAAACAAGGGAAACGGTCCAAAAAGAAACACTTATCGAAAGAAGCCATTAGGAAAAATTAAGTATAAACAAATGATGTGGAAGTCATATAGATGTACCGGAAATGACGAAGACTACAACAGTTATAAATAGCTAGAAATATATAACATGACAGCTAGAGTTTTAGTGCGTATGTTCGAAGCAAACAGAAAGTTCAAGATCAGGTCCATCCTCTAGAAGGTAGTGCTGGAAATATAATATCAGAGGGATTCTTAATGATAGAAGACCTGAATGAGTACTTTAGCTAAGTGTTTACCAGGGAAGATATCAGTTCACTGCCAGTACCAGAGGCTAAGTTCAAGGGGGCAGATTCAGACTATTTAGGACAATTAATTGTAACCCCGGAAATGGTAGCTAAGAAAACGTGCTATGAAGGATAATAAATTACCTGGAGTGGATGGGATTCCGCCCAAACTACTATTGGAAATTGTAGAACAAATTAGCATACCGCTTGCAACAGTTTTCAATTTGTCATTAGGAGAGGGAGTGGTTCCTTTAGAATGGAAAGAGGCAAACATTATACCGTTATTTAAAAAAGGTTCGAGAAACAAGTCAGAAAACAATAGCCCAGTGAGTTTAACATCAGTGATTTGCAAATTATTAGAAAGACTAATTAGAGATCACATGGTGGATTTTTTTGTTAAACATAACTTGATAAACCCATCTCAACATGGGTTTTTTAAAGCGAGGTCATGCTTAACAAATATGTTATGTTTTTTGGAAGACATCACTAAGTGGTTTGATAAGGGATCACCAGTAGATATCATCAACTTAGATTTTCAAAAAGCTTTCGACAAAGTACCACATCAAAGATTACTGCTTAAACTAAAGGCCCATGGCATAGGAAAGGTAAAATAAACTGGATAGAAAAGTGGTTGATTGACAGAAGATAACGGGTAGTAGTTGATGGGGAGGCTTCAAACTGGAAACCGGTATTGAGTGGGGTACCACAGGGATCAGTACTAGGACCTATAATATTATTAATATATATCAACGATTTGGATGATGAAATAACAAGCAAGGTGTTGAAATTTGCGGATGATACAAAAGTGTTTAGAAGGATTAAAAGTGATGGAGATAGACAACATTTACAAGATGATCTTGACAAGTTGATCAAATGGTCTGAAAAGTGGCAATTGCTGTTCAATGTTGGGAAATGTAAATGCTTCCACGCAGGACATGGGAACGAAGTGGTAGAATATACAATGGGGGTACTGTACTAAGTCCTACTGTAAAAGAAATGGACTGAGGGTTAACCATTAGTGCTGATGTGAAGATTTCAGAGCAGTGCGGAATTGTAGCTTCAAAGGGAAATCAAATCCTTGGATTAATTAGGCGAAATATAGCGTATAAGGAAAAAGAGCTAATAATACCGCTGTGCAAAACAATAGTTAGGCCTCATTCAGTATATTGTATTCAAGCGTGGAGGCCATGTCGCAGCAATGACATATATATGCTAGAAAGAGTACAGAGGAGAGCAACTAAAATGATACCAAAACTGAGAGATTTTAGTTACGAAATACGCCTAAAAAATGCGGCTTAACAACACTAGAGACCAGGAGATTGAGAGGAGATCAGATAGAAGTGTTTAAAATATTGAATGGTTATGAAAATATTGATAGAAATATTTTTTTCTCAGTTAAGAAAGATAGAAGGACTAGAGAACATGAAGTTACATTAGCAAAGGAACAGTGTATATTATATATAAGAAAGTTCTCATTTTCACAAAGGACTGTAAATAATGGAACATATTATCTGCTGATTGTGAGGGTGCTAGTAGCGTGAATATGTTTTAAAATAAAATAGTCACATACCTCAGAAGGGCTGGATACACATAGATAAAAGGGTCGGACTCTCGATAAGCCAAAGGGCTTCCTTGTCCACCTGCCACCAGGAGTTTATTCTCTGGGTGGCAATCTTGTTAAGTCTTGTTAAATGTTGTAATTCTACTTGTTTATACACCTTTCTGCACCACCAATTTCTACGATGTATCTTCGCCAAATATAGCCTCGATGACAAAGGCACGTACACATATAAAGATATGTTATAAGAAGTATTAACAAAGTGTTATTGCTCACCACAAAGAGAGTCGTGAATTGCACTATAACTTGTCATCGGAATAACGAGCATTTACGCACCCCGATTACACGGGTATACCGGGGGATGCGACACTCAATCCCGGAGTTTCCGATGAATATAAATATCGAGGCGTAGCTGCCTTCTATGACTACACGAGGAAGAAACAACGAACGTATACGGCAGCACGACGGAATATGACGGTTGTCGAATGCTTCACGTGAAGAATGAACGAATACGGCAGTACGATTGCACACGGAGGGCGTCGGAGGCAACACGTGATGAACGAGCAAATACGGCAGTACCACGGCTCACCGTGGGCGTCGAAGGCGACACGTGAGGAACGAACGTATACGGCAGTACGATTGAACACGGAGGGCGTCGGAGGCAACACGTGATGAACGAGCAAATACGGCAGTACGACGGCTCATGGTGGGCGTCGAAGGCGACAGATAAAGAACGAAGGTGGAGAAGATCAATAGCGATATGATACTCTGAATTGTCGAGTGGGGGAATGCGAAATGCGAAACTCCCAGTCTTAATTTAATTCCAGTTCAATTCTTTATTTCCAATTGAACATAACATATAATAAATTCAACATATGTACGCATTATAATTTTTTTTAAATCAACTGGAAATGGAGAAAGTAGAAGCGCATTGCTTATTTGGCACTTTCCACCACATCAATAATACAACACGTGCATTATAGTAAACACATTGTAGTACAGCTTGCATATTAATCTCATTATTGTTGCTTAATAGTGTGTCCACAAATAATTTATAAGAATGATATCACTGTCAATACTATTGCGTTTTTGTATTTACCGTATTCACTTTCGTTTTTGGTACAATTTAATATAAACTGAGTAAACATCGGTCCATTGCTCGCAAAATATGTCGTCTAAGACTTGTAAAAGCTTTTGTCTGCATGGAGACGTCAGCCTCTGATGCATTGACCATCTTAATTTCTCTGAATCAAGGTATATATGCGTTCTGAGCGATGTTTTTTTTCAGTTTCTGTTATGATGACGCTGGACACACGATGACGGTGGCATTTCGTTTTTTTCCTTTAGCCGAGTAATATCGTGAATATTGGTAGTACCATCGAGGAAGTTATAGCAGAGGGGTAGCTGGTTGGCATGAAAAGTTAAAACGGTGTATTTTTCTTAGGTTTTTGTTGTTAGCCTTTTCCGTCGAAGACGCTGGACACGCACTTAAAACGCCACCCTACGTTGTTTAATTTTAATGTGCTATATTTTCCTCAAATTTTTATTTAGTCCCATAATATTGTCAATAATTCCTTCGTTAACGTTAGAAAGACAATAATACTTGTC
Source organism: Escarpia spicata (assembly GCA_963995525.1). NCBI lineage: Eukaryota > Metazoa > Annelida > Polychaeta > Sabellida > Siboglinidae > Escarpia > Escarpia spicata. The sequence continues at coordinate 74,342 of CAXEFP010000061.1, forward strand.
GAAATGCCCTACAATAGCAATGATAAATTAATGTATTTGACCAATCTAAACCGATGTCGCTTGACACGCAAAAAGTGGGCATTATAGCAAACACATTGTAATGTTTTTCTATTTATCATTTTGTAAACATGATTTTGTTTATGTGCACTCCCAAAATATACCCCATTTGCACAGCGAAATCAGAAATAGAAAATATAGCACTGCTTTTGGATGGTAGTGCTTCCAAATTTGGAACGGTCAATTGGACATGCCATTTTGGACGTTTTTGGGTCCTCACGCCCACGTTTTGTCATTTTCATAACTAAGAAGGCGGGCAAACTATACATGCCTTGAAAGCTCTTATCGAGTCCAATCGTTGGTAACATTGTCGTAAGCCTGACTTTATAATTCACGGTGTTGGATACAAAAGACACGATTTTTTTACCAATTGTACACCTTTTGGGACATTGGCCCTAATTGGCACCTGCCCGGCGCGATAAAGAACCTTCCTAATTCACGATTATTAATTAATTAATTAGCTTCTTCTAATGTCACCAAAAATGACTTACAATAATACCACATTATCAGTTAGGTTAAACCTGTCCTACTCATACTAAATTTGACGTTCCTAGTCGTAAAATTAGTATAACAACTAATCAAAAATAATTTGTTAGCCAGCCGATAATATGATTTGCGCTTTGGTCGCAAGATAGCCCTAGTGTAACATTTCACATCCAAAAAACGCGTACGGAAACGCAAGCGGAATGGGGAATACCTCTGTGATGATGTAACTACTGGGAATTTCCTATCCGATTCGTGTGCGGATACGATTCGAATCGCTCCTCGGTGCGATTCAATTTACCGCATCCGCACGACAAAACTCATCCGCCTATGCATGTTTGGAACTACTTATGTTAATTTCCACCGAGCACTATATTCATTGTTTTGCCGCATGCCGTATCCGCATGCCGTATCCCCATGCCGTAACCCCATGCCGTATCCGCATGCCGTATTCCCATGCCGTATCCCCATGCCGTATCCCCATGCCATATCTCCATGCCGTATCCCCATGCCGTATCCGCACATATGGAATATTAGCTTAACCCTTCAATTTTGATCCAGACTAATTCTACTCAAACCACTTTGTGACAGAATATAATATATTTTATATCACTGTAAAGATAATAACCTTACCTACGAACTTGTCGCTGGATGTACACAGGAATTTTGCTTACTTTTTGTTTTATTGCCTTTTGGACATTCCGAATTCTTCACCTTGCAATGGGATTTAATAGTTTTGATATCACTATAACAATAATAATCTTATCGACAAATAAGGTGTACACAGGATTTACTTTTAGTTGTTTGAGTAATTGCAGTTTGAATGTTTAATCCTGAAAAATACGCAACCGCGGTTATGATGCAAGGTTGAGCATCCACGGTGTTCAAACGGCAATAACTCAAACAGTAAACACAATGCATGCGTACATCGAACAACACTTTTCTATATAAGATTATTGTCTTTACGGTGATATCAAACAGTATTCAATTACGCGACTGCAATTTCTGGCATAGCAGGATACACCAACCTGCACAGTTTCCCGCCATACTAATAGGCTGGCGGCGTTCAGCGGCATTGACTGCGATGACGTCACCAACATGGTTGTTTTGTGACACGCAAACATGTTTGTGTGGGCTTCTTGACATGAGTTCGCAATTAACATACTTCAAACTCGGCATACTACTTGACAAGAGCATTAAGTTGACGTACACGAAGTTTCCAAAAAAATTGAAACATTAATTTCACTTAGTCTTTAAATCGATGAAAACACCAATAGCATATTTTGGCATCCAATGATTGGGTAATTCCATCAACTAGATCTATTAATGCATGACATGTTCATTTTGTTGAAATATATATTGACTTGGGTTTGTCAATTTGTATTTGGTAATAAAACTATCTAAACGAGTATTGAGAAAAAATACGAATAATTTAGAAAATTGCGGTAGCATTGAAATAGGCCTATAATTAGAGCATATATGCTTATCCCCAGATTTGAAAAGTGGAATAACTTTTGCTATTTATGTTTTCTCTGGGAAAACTCCAGTGGTGAACGATAGGTTACAAAAGGTCTTGCAACAGAGTTAATAATTTGTTTGACCAAATTCATTCTTACATCTTCGTAATCTGTGGATACTTTAATGTCCCAATAGTTCACAGTTCGTACAATGTAATCTTCTTTAACAGGAGGTAAAATTAAATGTTGCTTATTTCTGTTTTCTAAGTAGTCAGAAATAGAAACATTTGTTGGTGCAGATGTATCCTTTAACAATTCCGGCCCGATATTTGTAAAACGATTATTAAACACGTACGCAATATCTTCCTTATTACTAATGGTCACGTCATTATTAATTAAGTGATCTGGCAATTGATTCCCTAAGAGAGATGTTCCAATTACAGTTCTAAGTACCTTCCATGCCATTTGTTTCTCAGTAAGTAAATTGCAAAAGTACTGTTTCTTGGTAGATCTTAGAATACCAGGTAATTTATTTTTAGCACGATCTATTTATGGACCTTGAGACAATTGATCTACATGATAGAAATGCTTTATAAACGTTATTTTTTAATACATGTGTTTTAGTCCTTTAGTAAACCACGGTGTTCGAAAATAAATTGTTGATAATTTAGGTCGCACAGTTATTGTTGAACAATGTTTGTTGAAGAGTTGACTAAAATCATGAAGAAAGTTGTCAAATGCTACATTTCCTTTTTCATTACCGATGACATTATGTCAAGAATTTGGCAATAAGTCACATTTCAATGCATTGATGTTTTCTTAGCTAAGGTGACGAATACACTTGTTAGAATGTTCGTTCACATTACGTTTTACAGTACAATGGCACATAGCAAATATCGGAAGATGACCACTAATGTCATTTACCAATAGGCAACTATCAATGTTGTATTCAAGTTCACAAGTAAATATGTTGTCTGTAGGGGTTGCAGAGGAAACAGTAATTCTGCTAGGTCTATACATAAGATCTACACACTGCTTGGTTCCACTAGGACTGACACATTTAAGCAAATATATTTTGAAATTGCCACATGCTTATATGATCGTTTTGGTGCAACGTAAACGATTAAACAAAACAGTTTTATATTTTCTTTAAATAGGATAC
>CAXEFP010000061.1:82500-95370 GCA_963995525.1 Escarpia spicata
AGCACAATTACCATAACATGATCTTCACACTCCCGCCAGCATACATAGAACAGTTGAAAACTACATTACTAGCAACAACCAACGACACAACAACAATAACAATATAAAAATAAATTTTGGCATAACAGATATGAAAAACGTATGCGTTTTGCCTGATATCGCCTGTCGAGATGATTCATTTCTTGAAGAAAGGTTGGTTCAACTGAATGATGTAATCGTATAATTAACTTATGAGATACCATTTAATGGTAACAATATGCTATCCATATTACTTTGCCTCAAATTTTATATATTTAATACAACTGGCGCTTCTAAAATAAAAACACTTGTTTTTAAAAGATATAATAATCATCGAGGGTTTTTGTTTGTCTTTTACTAGACTGTCGTGCACACTGAAGACAGAGGTTGATTATGTTATTTGGCATAACACTTTCTAATTGTTATATCCAGCGCTGGTGTCTTCACAAACAAACAACACTTCTACGTTATGTGCCCTTTACCTTCCCTACGTACCACTTGCTATCGTGCTTGACAGCAATGAAGTGATCGTCTCTATACATCACCTTTTCTGCGCAATTGATGACCTTTCATGTGTGCATTGAACAGTGGCAGGATCATAAGTGATATCGCTTCATGTGCATCAGTGACGGTTATATCATTAGTGGTGGCTGTGTTGTAAGTTATGGATGTGGAGCAATGAAGTCCTGCCAGCAGTAGTGGTGACAACCTTTAATGTTATGATGTGTGTTGTAAGTTGTGGATGTGCAGCAATGAAGTCCTGCCAGCAGTAGTGGTGACAACCTTTAATGTTATGATGTGTGTTGTAAGTTGTGGATGTGCAGCAATGAAGTCCTGCCAGCAGTAGTTGTGACAACCTTTAATGTTATGATGTGTGTTGTAAGTTGTGGATGTGCAGCAATCAAGTCCTGCCAGCAGTAGTTGTGACAACCTTTAATGTTATGATGTGTGTTGTAAGTTGTGGATGTGCAGCAATGAAGTCCTGCCAGCAGTAGTTGTGACAACCTTTAATGTTATGATGTGTGTTGTAAGTTGTGGATGTGCAGCAATGAAGTCCTGCCAGCAGTAGTGGTGACAACCTTTAATGTTATGATGTGTGTTGTAAGTTGTGGATGTGCAGCAATGAAGTCCTGCCAGCAGTAGTGGTGACAACCTTTAATGTTATGATGTGTGTTGTAAGTTGAGGATGTGCAGCAATGAAGTCCTGCCAGCAGTCGTGGTGACAACCTTTAATGTTATGATGTGTGTTGTAAGTTGTGGATGTGCAGCAATGATGTCCTGCCAGCAGTAGTGGTGACAACCTTTAATGTTATGATGTGTGTTGTAAGTTGTGGATGTGCAGCAATGATGTCCTGCCAGCAGTAGTGGTGACAACCTTTAATGTTATGATGTGTGTTGTAAGTTGTGGATGTGCAGCAATGAAGTCCTGCCAGCAGTAGTGGTGACAACCTTTAATGTTATGATGTGTGTTGTAAGTTGTGGATGTGCAGCAATGAAGTCCTGCCAGCAGTAGTGGTGACAACCTTTAATGTTATGATGTGTGTTGTAAGTTGTGGATGTGCAGCAATGAAGTCCTGCCAGCAGTCGTGGTGACAACCTTTAATGTTATGATGTGTGTTGTAAGTTGTGGATGTGCAGCAATGATGTCCTGCCAGCAGTAGTGGTGACAACCTTTAATGTTATGATGTGTGTTGTAAGTTGTGGATGTGCAGCAATGATGTCCTGCCAGCAGTAGTGGTGACAACCTTTAATGTTATGATGTGTGTTGTAAGTTGTGGATGTGCAGCAATGAAGTCCTGCCAGCAGTAGTGGTGACAACCTTTAATGTTATGATGTGTGTTGTAAGTTGTGGAAGTGCAACAATGAAGTCCTGCCAGCAGTAGTGGTGACAACCTTTAATGTTATGATGTGTGTTGTAAGTTGTGGATGTGCAGCAATCAAGTCCTGCCAGCAGTAGTTGTGACAACCTTTAATGTTATGATGTGTGTTGTAAGTTGTGGATGTGCAACAATGAAGTCCTGCCAGCAGTAGTGGTGACAACCTTTAATGTTATGATGTGTGTTGTAAGTTGTGGATGTGCAGCAATGAAGTCCTGCCAGCAGTAGTTGTGACAACCTTTAATGTTATGATGTGTGTTGTAAGTTATGGATGTGCAGCAATGAAGTCCTGCCAGCAGTAAAGGTGACAACCTTTAATGTTATGATGTGTGTTGTAAGTTGTGGATGTGCAGCAATGAAGTCCTGCCAGCAGTAGTGGTGACAACCTTTAATGTTATGATGTGTGTTGTAAGTTGTGGATGTGCAGCAATGAAGTCCTGCCAGCAGTACTGGTGACAACCTTTAATGTTATGATGTGTGTTGTAAGTTGTGGATGTGCAGCAATGAAGTCCTGCCAGCAGTAGTGGTGACAACCTTTAATGTTATGATGTGTGTTGTAAGTTGTGGATGTGCAACAATGAAGTCCTGCCAGCAGTAGTGGTGACAACCTTTAATGTTATGATGTGTGTTGTAAGTTGTGGATGTGCAGCAATGAATTCCTGCCAGCAGTAGTTGTGACAACCTTTAATGTTATGATGTGTGTTGTAAGTTATGGATGTGCAGCAATGAAGTCCTGCCAGCAGTAAAGGTGACAACCTTTAATGTTATGATGTGTGTTGTAAGTGATGGATGTGCAGCAATCAAGTCCTGCCAGCAGTAGTGGTGACAACCTTTAATGTTATGATGTGTGTTGTAAGTTGTGGATGTGCAGCAATGAAGTCCTGCCAGCAGTAGTTGTGACAACCTTTAATGTTATGATGTGTGTTGTAAGTTATGGATGTGCAGCAATGAAGTCCTGCCAGCAGTAAAGGTGACAACCTTTAAAGTTATGATGTGTGTTGTAAGTTATGGATGTGCAGCAATCAAGTCCTGCCAGCAGTAGTGGTGACAACCTTTAATGTTATGATGTGTGTTGCTATCAACTTGGGACCATATCGTGAACGGTCATAATATCGGTGAATAGATGATGTGCCATGACTTGATAACTATGATTACTTGTAGAACTTTTGGCAACAAACAAAACGTGTTTAACATGAATAGATAACTGTATATAGCTCATTCAAAGAGGGTTAGTCAAGTGGTTCAAACAACACTATGTGTGGATAAATTGAGCCACGGAGGGTAAATGTTTATGCGGGCCTTCTTCTAAAACTTCGTAATTTGTCAGCTAACACAGTTAAGATTTTTACCACATGGGTACGCAAGAAACGCTGACAAATCAACACCCGTAATTAGTACACTTTACAAAGACACCATTAAGGGCCAATTGCAACAACAATATTACCAAATGCATGTATGATACCCTGTTGCAGTCCGATGTCCCATTTTCACATTTTTCAGTAAAACAGCACACATCTTCATTATATAACATTATAGTCAAATAACTATCCTTTGAATGGCTCAACCAGCCGAGTTCGACTGTTACTCGAGCGTTCTTACCAAAGAGTAGTTAAGCAAACTGTAATTGCAAAAAAATTAAGTATGATGACATGCTTTGATAATTTACACACCAGCCGATATTAATCAAAACGACCAACAATTTCGTTAAACATCACATAACGTACTTTTACCTCTGTCTGTTAGCGTGTGAGGCTTCACTTCAACCGGATGGACATGTCTCTAAGCTGCGTTACCGGGAGTGATCATGTTGAGATCTACGATGGAAGTGATGCCAGCACTCCGTTGACATGGACAGTCTGCGGCAGTACCCCACCGGCGGATATCACGTCCTCGGGCAACGATCTGTACGTGAAGTTCACCACAAACGCGAATGGGGTTGGTTCCGGTGTCAGGATTCGGTACTCTATAGGTGAGACAAACGATTATTCTTTAAGCGAACAACACATATTGCATTACAATTTATAATATTCATTTTCAAAAGTTAATAGAAAGCACAACATATATTTCAGGTAATAATATCAATACATGAACAATTATTGTGTTTTGCTTATGACCCGACTCGTCAATTGAAACGTATGGTCTTTAATATTCAGTCATATTTATTTATAGTAAGTTTCACGTTATTTAGTCATTCAACCAAAATGTCGTTATCTCCATTAAAATCATATATTTTAGGTTCAAACCATTTGAATAGCCAATGTCCCGTTAACACATCTAACAACTGTGCTAACGGACAAGGCAATTTCAACTGTTCACATTTAACTGCCAACATTGGCTTGCTTTAGATGTAATGCCAAAGATGACAGGAATATTATTAAAGCAATTTCACACAGGGGAACAATCAGAAAATATGTAGATTGCTAAAGTAGTATAAACCTTCGTCGTACATAAAGCACATTTCAAGCGATTCAATGTGCAAACCAATAAAAATAAATCAAACCTTTTCTTGAATTCCTTATCTTGTGTCACTGAACATAAATAATATTAATTTGATACTATTTGTAATACCCATTTATAACATAACACATGGACACAAGATCTTTCATATAATCTGGAATGTTTATTGATTATAAGTACTGTACGCTTTGACAGATAATTGAAAAGTTCTTATATGTGTGGTTTATCTGGCACGCTTGCAATGTATATATAGACATAATATATATATATATATATATATATATATGATAATATATGTGTGTATGTACGTTTGTAACATTGGTGTGCAGTGTTGAAAGCTATATCATAAGCGTGTAGTCATAGTGTTCCTAATCTGCTTGTCAATACTGTGGGCACAAGACCTATCAGGTATCTCTCATAAGTTTGAAATTGGCACTTTAAATTTCCTCAACCTTCTCAGGCTACAGTCCGCTGTGGGTTCCAGCATCTTTCCTCGTTTTCGTAGCAGTTGCATTTCCTTGTGTGATTGTTTGTTCATTCAAAATGAGTGCCACCACAGTTGTGTTCGATGCGCACTTACTCGTTTGTGGTATCAGTGAAATCAGCGTGAAACCTTTTCACCATCCATTGCAGATGGTGGAAAAATTATGTGTGCATGATATGGAACGAGTTGCGTCACTCGTTCCTTATTGCCTACTAATGCATTTCGTTGTTGTTTTCGTGATACGGTTTCGTTGCTGTGTCCCCACATTCAGAAACTCCAGACGCACTACGAATGACTAACGTGCATGGCACATATTATACTCTGTCCAACACGTATCAGTTAGCTGTGTCCAGCATTCGCATACAGCGTTGTAACATATCAGATATATCAGAAAACATACACAGTACAGGCAGTAACTGTGCATGCATAGCAGTGAGTAGTGTAAACATAGTTGATTAAACTATTTTAAATAGCTAATTATATTATTATATAAATTATGATATGGCGCCTTGCAAGCGGCAAGTCAAGGCAAAGAGATACTTGGTGTGCGAAGAATGCCATAGTTGGGTGGATTTTGCGCTATCCGGCAGTGGGAAGTCATGGGCAGAGACCAAGGAAGAGGCACTCACCTATCAGTGCTTGGGCTGCTGGAAGGTGGAATGTCTGGAGAAGGAGGTTGCTAGGTTGCTAGATATTGTGAAGGGGATGGAGATGAGAATCAGCAAGGAGACAGATGGAATGGAGAGACATGACAGGGTGAGAGTTGGGAATACTGTGAGACTGAAGGAGCAGAGTAGTGGCAAGCATGAGGAAAGGAGACAGAGAGGAGGGAAGGTGATCGGCGGGGAAGAAATTGGAGGATTGATGGCAGGAAATGTGACAGGCGTGCAAGTGACAGGAGAGACAGTGATCGTAGATAAAGAGGTAGGAGGGAAAACGAGACAGGAGAGGAGAGACGGAATTGCAATGGGAGGAAATATGAGGGGAAGAAAGGAAGTGAGAGTAAATGTGACAGAAGAGAAGTTGGGAGGGACGATGATAGGAGGAACGGTGACAAGAGAAACAGCGTCAGGAAAGAATGGAACGGGCGGGATTGTGACAGTAGAGCAGAAGACAGGGGAACAAGGCTACAACCAGACAGATACAAACCGGAGAAGGAGCTACTATGAGGCAGTGATTGAGGGGGCATTGAGAAAAGATAGGGTGTTTATGGGCGAATCTATTCTGAGAAATACGGATAAGACACTAAGCGTAGGAGAGAACGTCGTTGTTTGTTTTCCAGGGGCTAGGACAGAACATGTGACTCAAAGGGTAGAGAAGCTATTGGGGCATGGCAAGGGAAGATCTATACTAGTACACGTAGTGACAAATAATGCTGACAGGGAGGGAACAACTGGGATAGTACAGAAGTACAAACAGTTAGTGAGAACGTTGAAGAAGACAAGAGTCGAACAGATGATTATGTCAGGAATTTTGCCAGTAATGGGAGAAAGGGGGCCAACATATAGAATCTGCAAGAGGATGACGACCAACGCACTAGTTGAACAGATGTGTAAAGAAGAGGGGGTAGGATTCGTAGATTTATGGGGATATGTTGTTGGGAGGGAAGATATGTACATGAGAGATGGCCTCCATCTAAGTGGAAAGGTGGCAGCAGTTTTCTCAGAGAACTTGCTGCAATATGTTGTCAGTGGGACAGGATGCATCTATTTAAACTAATTATGGGATATTTTAACCATGGTCATATACAATGGAAATCTCTACAGAGTATGGAGCGTGAGGACCACAAGTTTTTAGTTTTAGTTCAAGATACTTTCCTTTCTCAACATGTGCTAAAACCAACCAGGGATGAGAATGTGTTGGACATAGTTTTGTCCTCACAAAATTAATTAGTTAACAATGTCAAATTATGTGAGCCATTGGGAAGTAGTGATCACAACCAAATACATTTTACAGTCAAAGTAAAATCAGAAAGAAATAATAAAAATCAGTTCAGGAGAAATGTTCACAAAGGAAGATAAAAGGAAATAAGGAAATATTTTGGAACAATACATTGAAGAATAAGTCAGCAACAGAATGCTGGAATATCTTAAAGAGTGAAATACAACGCATCGTCGATAAATTTGTCCCCTTAAAAAACAATGGAAATGGTCCAGAAAAAAAAAACTTTACGAAAGAAACCATTAGAAAAAATACGTACAAACAAACGATGTGGAAGTCACATAGACGTACTGGAAATAACGAAGACTACAATATTTATAAAGAAGCACTTAACCAAGCTAAAACAGAAATTAGCTTGTAATATAAAACAAGACAGCACGAGTTTTTGCATGTGTTCGGAGCAATCAGAAAGTTCAGGATAAGGTCGGTCCTCTAGAAGATACTGCTGGAAATATAATATCAGAGGGATTCTTAATGGCAGAAGACCTGAATGAGTATTTTAGTTCAGTGTTTACCAGAGAAGATATTAGTTCACTGCCAGTACCATAGGCTAAGATCAAGGGGGCAGAATCAGACTATTTAATTGTAACCCGGGAAATTGTAGCTAAGACAATTATGGCTATGAAGGATAATAAATCACCTGGAATGGACGGGATTCCGCTCAAACAACTATTGGAAATTGTAGAACAAATTAGCATACCACTTGCAAAATGTTTACCGTTATTTAAGTAAGGTTCCAGAAACAAGTCAGAGAACTACAGACCAGTGAGTTTAACGTCAGTGATTTGCAAATTATTAGAAAGAGTAATTAAAGATCACATGGTGGATTTTCTTGTTAAACATAACTTGTTAAACCCATCCCAACATGGGTTTCAAAAAGCGAGGTCATGCTTAACAAATATGTAATGTTTTTTGGAAGATATCGCTAAGTGGGTAGACGAGGGATTACCGGTAAATATCATCTACTTAGATTTTCAGAAAGCTTTCGACAAAGTGCCACATCAAAGATTACTGCTAAAGTCTAAAGGCCCATGACATATGAAATGGTTTAATTAACTGGATAGGAAAATGGCTAATTGACAGAAGACAACGGGTAGTAGTTGATGGGGAGGCTTCAAACTGGAAATCAGTTTTGAGTGGGGTACCACTGGGATCAGTACTGGGACCTATATTATTCTTTATATATATATCAACGATTTAGATGATGATATAGCAAGCAGGGTATTGAAACTTGTGGATGATACAACATTATTTAGAAGTATTAAATGTGATGAGGATAGACAGCATTTGCAAGATGATCTTGACAGATTGATAAACTGGTCTGACAAATGGCGAATGTTGTTCAATTTTGGGAAATGTAAATGCCTCCATAAAGGACATGGGACAGAAGATGTACATTATACAATGGGGGTCCTGTACTAAGTACTACTGTAAAAGAAAAGGACTTAGGTTTAACCATTAGTGCTGATATGAAGGTTTTAAAGCAGTGCAGTATTGCTGCTTCAAAGGGAAATCAAATCATTGGATTAATTAGGCGAAACATAACGTATAAGGAAAAAGAGCTAATAATACCGAAGTACAAAACTATAGTTAGGCCTCATTTAGAATAGTGTATTCAAGCGTTGAGGCCATATCGCAGGAAGGACATAGATATGCTAGAAAGAGTAAGGAGGAGAGCATCTAAAATGATACCAAAACTGTTAAATTTAACAACACTAGAGACCAGAAGATTGAGAGGAGATCAGACAAGTGTTTAAAATATTGAATGGTTATGAAAATATTAATAGAAATATTTTTTTCTCAGTTAAGAAAGATAGAAGGAACAGAGGAGTTGAAGTTAGATTAGTAAAGGAACAGTGTAGATTAGATATAAGAAAGTTCTTATTTTCACAAATGACTGTACACTATTGGAACAGATTATCTCTTGATTGTATTGGTGCTAGTAGCGTGAATATGTTTAAAAATAAAATCGACACATACCTTAAAAGGGCGGTATACACGTAGATAAAAAGTATTGGACTCTCGATAAGCTAAAAGGCTTCCTTGTCCACCTGCCATCTCGAGTTAATTTGGATGGCAATCTTGTTAAATATACTAACTGTCATAATTGGCAAATTTAGAAATTAATGTAAATAATTGCTTGACTAAATTGCATTTACGGAACAAATTATAAGTGGTAGATGTCTAAAGCCCATCGCACACCGCCAGATTGTGTACGATCCGACGCATCTCGACAGTCGGTCGTGCACAACCGTGCGTAACCGGAGCGGTGAGCGTGTGCTTCCGAATTCGATACTCCGGACTTACGTCGAGTTGGCATCAGTCGTGCCTTTTCAATATGTTATACCGCCATCACAAACCTGACTGTCAATCTTGAACAATCTGGCGATGTGCGGCACTTCCTGATTGTGATAACTGAATTGAATGGAATTAGCCGATACATTCAAGCCAGTGTATGTCTACGCCAAGCAGGGGTCATCATCAAACAAAATACAAAATCCACGGAGTGAAGTATTGCAATTTTTTACAATAGCGATAAGTAGTCACGAGTCACTTTTTACTTGATCATGTTTAATTGCATTATCAAGTCTAAATACCTTCTGCGTGCAATTTATGCTAAAATCATTCCTAAAAATTAAGGAAATGTGTTCACTTTAAAATTGTTTTTCATACCACCAATATCAACAACGATAATTGTCAATAAATTGACGAAAACTGAAATCTTCAAATTTAATTTGTCATAACTGGGGCGGCTCCTGTGATAGCGACAGTTTACTGTATCACTATTTTAGGGTCACAGATAATCTTATTGTCATTGTAAAAAACTTTTTTTTCAAGGCAATTTGACTTTCGTTACTAACCAGGAAGACCTGGGTGTATGTCTACGCAGTGGCACAGGAGTGTTCCAGATCAAGTCGACGTATCCAATAATGGTATCACGTCTGATGAATATAAGAATAAAGCTAGGTTTATATATCCAGTTGTGAACAATCGACGGTGTGCGGCGGTCAGTCATAGGTCAGTCATAATACTGCCAATGGTGTGAAGCAGGGTGGGGTGTTGTCCCCCATTTTATTTTCTATCTACATTGATGAAATGTTAACAAGACTCTGCATGTCTGGTTTTGGCTGTATGCTCAGTCATAAGTACTATGGTGCTGTTGGCTATGCTGATGATATATCTTTGGTAGCTCCATCGATATATGCATTGAACAAAATGTGTGATATATGTCTAAAATTTGCATATGAATATGATTTACAATTCAACCCGGCAAAATGTCAACTTATTAAATATGGCAGTGGTACCGACTGCCCATTTTACTTTGATGGTTTAAAAGTGAAACATAGTAAAAAAAGGGTTGCATTTAGGCCACGTTATTGGTCCTGACGCTCACCAGGCTATGGTAAAAGATATGTCATGATTTTATATGGCGTGTAAATGCATTATCTGCTAATTTTGGGTTTTGTAATATAAACATAAAACGTCAATTATATATGTCGTACTGTACATCTTTCTATGGTGTATGTCTGTGGAACTTGCAAAACAAACATCTTGATATGTTTTATACTACGTGGCGCAAAGGTATCAGAAAACTGTTTAATCTACCAGTTTGCACGCATTGTAATATGGTGCCACTTTTAGCAGACTGTTTACCGATTCAAATTCAAATTATGAATCGAATGGTACGATTTATGCAGAGTTGCTTGAAATGCAGTAACTCCAGTTTGAAAATGCTCTCTCATCTAGCCTTTCAAGGTAGTGGGTCATATATGTATAAAAGTTTTAACTATATCATGTCCAAATTCAAACTTGATGCCATGACATTCTTTCGAATGAAGTCTAATCAGTTTTATGGTATGATTCAAGACCACTACCAGGAGGGGCTGGATGATGAACTAGTATGTAGAGTCTCATTTGCAAAAGATGTATTACATAATATAAATAATGTGGGTAGCTCTTCTTTTTTAGCCATTGACGAGCTGCGCTCATTGCTTACTGTTTTATGTACACAGTAACTTATATACATTGATTTAGTTGAACTGTACAATTTTAGTACGAATAAATGTATTATTATTATAAGCTTACGTTCATACGCGTTTGAACTAAGACGGTCGAGATGCGTCGCAGCGCAGACAATCGGGCAGTGTGCGGCTTGATTAAGATTAAGTCCTTTTGCGACTGCAAGTGGTTTGGATATGACTGTCTTCCCTGAATATTGAGGTACATAATTTATGTTGACAACACTATTATTTATGTTCGTTGCAGTGTCGTGTAAGGCGCTAGAAGTGTTGACTGCGTCAAGCGGTGAATTTGGTACGACGCCGTCCTACGGAAATTACGAGGCATGTTCTTGGAAGATACAAGTCACTTCGGGAAAGGTGAGAAAAGTTACTAGATATATATAGGTTCTGGAACCGGAGGCTTGGGCGGGGGGCTGAGACCCCAATATTTGTGAAAGACGCGCTGAAGGTAGGAGGAACCGCCCCAATATCTAGGGAAGATATCATTATGTGGTGTAACCGTTGTTGGTGTGTGGTTGGAGATAGGATTTAGACCCCAATACTTGTTGGGTGCAATTTGCGTGTTGCTAGCCTAACGGGGGTGCAAATCGAGGTTTAGGGAGAGCGGGAAAAGCAGAAAAAATTTAACGTCGCCGCGAAACAGTTTCATTGTTGAAGCTCCGGCAAAACTTTCTTCAACAGCACCCCCTCCCCTCCGCCTTCCGATGTCATGATCCGAGACAGCGCGAGATCAGAGTAGTGCTGAAGATCCGGCACAGCCGCTATACTCTTAATTTCCGACGCCAGTTATATACTATGGACTATTATTCTCACGGAATGTATCTAATGGTTATCTTATTTCACTATTGTTTTATGTTAGCTGAGTTACCCGGCTTTGCTTTGAGACAAACCTATTTCAGATATTAAAAACCGTCTCTAAGCAAATGGATATCTACTCATTGAAATTAAGGGAGCATTCCAAAAAGCATGTGCACTAGATTCTGTTCTCACCCTCCAATCATTTGCATCGACACCAAACCTGCAGTGTGAAAACATCAGTGTTGTTGACAAAATTCTGAATACTGACGACCCATCCCCAAACATGCAGTATATTCAAAACTGAGCCCACACTATTTCTCCAGTTCAACGCCTTGATTGCTTATGTGGCCTAGTCTCGAAGACAACCCTTGTCTGGATAGAAGCCGCTGCAGCTTCCCCGATTCTATAATTCCATCATTCCGCATAATCCAGTGACCTTCGGAATGTGCTATTTAAATTATAAATAAATATTCCGGTACAAACGTGCAGATAAATGGCGTGTAGTGATCATTGTTTAGTATATATTTACAATGGATGATGTGGTCACTCACACAAAGTGTGTTTAACTGTCCCACCACAGGCAACTGTCTCATGTGCCATTACAGGTAAGTGTCCCACCAATGGTAACTGTCAACTCTCTCCCCACAGGAAATTGTCCCAACAAGGTTAACGGTGCCACCGTAGTAACTCTCCCCTCTCCCATAACACGTACCTGTCCCCTGTCTCACCACAGGAAAATGTCCCAACACGGTTAACTGTGCCACCATAGTAACAATCCCCTCTCCCATTACACGTAACTGTCCCCTGTCTCACCACAGGTTAATTGTCCCAACATGGTTAACTGTGCCACCATAGTAACTGTCCTCTTTCCCATTACATGTAACTGTCCCCTGTCTCACCATAGGTTAATTGTCCCAACACCGTTAACTGTGCCACCATAGTAACTGCCCACTTTCCCATTACACGTAACTATCCCCTAACTAACAGGAATCGAATTCCGAAGATGATCCAGAAGAAGATGCCATCAAGCTAATTCCACAGTGCATGTGCACGTTGTCTCTGACGCTATCACAGCCTTGTAGGTTAGCCTCGTTCTGGATACTTATCAATTATGCGTAAAGCCGAAGAAATGTTGGTTCGTAGCGGGAATAAATTGAAGTATTTTTTTATGAACAGCAAGTCGCGGATATAATGCTGGGTTACACATGTGTGATTTGTAATTGGCAATAACTCAAAACTTTAGAGCAACTGCAGCGTCATATTTCTATATTAC